>JAJMZS010003107.1:0-42764 GCA_023807205.1 Isotricha prostoma
AATAATAAATAAAGTTTGAAACCATTTTCCAATCCACATATCATAAGTTATTGATAAACCATCAAATTTCTTTTTTAAATCAGGTAATAATTTGTTAAATTCAAAATAAAAAATTAAATATAATATTGAAATCAAAGAATATAATCTAATAATAATTAATTTCAATTTTTCATCATATAAATATTAAATATAAATTTATTAAATAAATGGGATTAATAAACGAAAAAGAAGACCCTGAGTTAATATTAAAAAAATTAATTCAAAATCAAAATAAAATTCCTCAATATTATAATCAAAATTCATATATATTAATTCATAAAATATTAAATTATTATCAATTTTTTGATTCTTTATTACATAAAGGTAAAAAAAATGAAAAAAATAATAGTATACAGAATAATACAATAATAAATAATATTCCCTTTAAATATAAAATAGATATAAATAAAGAGTCAAATAAAATAAATCATCAAATTGATAGAATTAAAAAATGGATAAATATGTTAAGAACAAAAAATACTTTAAAAAGATTTTCAAATGAAAGATATTCAGATAGTATGGAAAAAAATAGTTTAAACTTTAAAAAATATTTAAGTGAAGATTTCACAAAAAAAACATTTTTTCATAGTCAATCAATTAATCCAATTCAATCATCAAATGTTTCTATATTACATAAATTGAATCATAAAAGTCTTAATAAACAAGTAAATCAAGATGAAATGAATTTAAAAATTAATATTTTTGAGTATACAGATTTAAATATTGAAAAAGGAATTAAAAATTTTTATATTAAGCATACAGAAAAATTCATTGAACGTATAATTAAAGGACCTCCAGATTGTTTTAGAGTAACTTCTTGGTTGATTTTAAATAAAATTCCTTTATGTAAAAATGAAAAAATTTATAATTATTATTTACAAAATGAACTAAATGAAAATATTAAAAAAAGTATTATTAAAGATATTCAAAGAAGTTTTTTTCATATAAAAAAAGAAGAAAAAGAACAAACAAACAATTTAAGACCAAAAGAAAGAAAATTATATAATGTATTAAAAGCATTTTCAAATTTAGATAAAGATTTAGGTTATTGTCAAGGAATGAATATTATAACTTCTTTTTTATTAAATGTTTTTGATTTTAATGAAATTGAAGTTTTTTATTTATTAATATCAATGTTTAGTTCAACTTATTTTGAAAGAAATGTAAAAAAAAATAATTTATCAATAAGAGGATTTTTTTCTGATGGTTTTCCTTTATTATTATTTATGAATTATATTTTTGATTTTGAATTTAACAAATTATTACCTGATTTAAAAAAGAAATTTGATGATTTATCAATAACTTATGATATGTGGATTGGAAAATGGTTTCAAACTTTATTTATTATTGTTTTACCTTTTGAAATGTGTAAAAGACTCTTTGATTGTATTTTTGTTTATGGAATATTTTTTTTAATTCAATTTGGTTTAGCTTTAATTATAAATTTAGAAAAAAATTTAATTAAATTAAATGATGAAATTGAAATTTCAAATTATTTTAAAAAAATTTGTGAAAATATAATGAAAAATAATAATAGTTATTTTCAAGAAATTATGAATATTAATGAATTAATAAATAAAAGTGAAAAAATAAAAATTGATTATAATGATTATTTTAATAAATACGTAGAAGAAAATCCTTCTTTTAAAGATGAAATTGAAAAAGATAATATTGAATATGAACTTTATGACCATAATAATGATTTTGAAAATACAAATGATTCAAATTTTAAAAGACAAGAGACTATTTTATTTTCTGATGATGAAAATAATAAAAATTATAAAATCAAAGAATTTAATTTATTAGATAATAATAAATCGAATAACTATTTTAAAATTCATAAAAAAAAGTCAAAACATATTGAAAATTATGATGATGATATTGAAGAGAATATTTCAATTGATTTTGGTCAATTATCCGAAAGTAAAAAATATAAATATTCAATTATAATGAATTCAATTTCAGTTTTGAATAATCAAGAATTTAGTTATGATGACAACAATAACACTATAAATGCTGATAACAATAGATATAAAAAATTAAAAGCATTCTATAAAATGAGTACTATAGTTCCTAATTTTATTAAACATATCGATTTAAAAGAAGATAAAAAAAAATTAAAAAAATAATATAAATTTAAATGATTTATTTGTTCATTTCAGTTATTTATATATAATTTATTTTGATAAAAAAAATATATATAGTAAGTAATATTTAATAAATAAAAATCTTTTAAAATATAAAAATCTATTTTATTTATATTATTTAAAGATATAATATTTTTTTATTAAAAAAATAATATTAAAATATTGGATTGTTTTTATAAATTTATATTTTTCATGAATTGATAAATTATTTTTATATGACTCATTTCTTTCATTTTTAAATTTAAATATTTTGATAATAAGTAATGTTTTTTTGAAAAGAAAGAACCTGAAATCATTTCTATTAGATTGAAAATTTGATTTTAAAGATTTATTTTATTTTTATTTCTTGAATTTTTAAAATTACTATAACTGTTAGTAATTCATTTTTATTTAAAATACTATTAATAAAACTATTTTTTATAATAATTAGTTATTCTGATTTTTCTATAATTTTTTTCTACTTAATTAATGATAATTAATAATTTAATTTCTCTTCATTTTCTCTTTTTAATTTCTTAATTACTCTTTTAATAGGTTCATCATTTTTTTATCAGTATATTTTTTTTATACGATGAATTATTTTTAATGAGATTTTTTAAATTATTTTTTTATAGGTGATATCTTATATTTTTTTTATCTTTTAATTTTATTTTTTTATTAGATATATTATTTTTTTGAAATTTTTTTGGGGAATTTTAATTCTTTTTTTTATTTTTAAAAGTTTAATTTTGAAAAATGATACTTTTTAATTTTCTTAAATTTATTTCCATAGAAAAAATTAGTTCTTGTTTAATATCATTTATCTTTTTTTTAAATATTGTTTTTTGTTTTATTTTAATTTATTTTTATAAAATTAAAATTAAGACAATTAAAAACTTTATGCATAAATTATTTAAATATATAAAATTCAATTATATATTAATTTATAATTTAAAAAACATTTTTTATAACAAATTTGAATATAAAAAAATGTTTTATAATTTTATTATAAAATGACTACATTATCAAAAAATAAATCAGAAATAAATTCAAATCAAATGATAGAAAATAAATTATTAAAATTAATATTTCCTCATTTTTCAAAACCAATTGAATCAAGATTTGTCAAATTTTTTTCCCAATTAAATAAATCCAAATATATAAATAATCAAAAATATCAAAAGCGAATGGAAATAATATCTTTTAATATAATAAATAACATTGATAATAGAACTTCAGTTTTAATAAAAAATATTCCTCAATGTTTAAATAAAGAAACAATCATTGATTTATTTTACAATAAAAATAAAATTGACTATATTTATATTCCTACAAATGATTCTAATAGATTATTAGGATTCATTTTCATTAATGTTATTCATCCTATATTTATTTTAGATATTATAAATATTTTAAAAAATTGTAAAAATAAATTTCTGTTTAAATATAATAAACCTTGTGAAATATGTTATTCTAATTTACAAGGAAAAAATTCTTTTTTTAATGCTTTTGGGCCAGGTTGTCAAATATAAATTTTTCATTTCATAAATTTTTGTTCTTTATTTATGTATTAATAAATGAATAGTTGTACAATAAATGTAAGAAGTAACTTTTTTGTCAAAGTAGAAATTTAAAATAACCTTAAATTATTTTGACTTTTATATAAATGTTATTATATCTAAATTGGTTCTTTTAAATAATATTATAAAAATAAAAATTTTATTAAAAGATCATAAAATATTTTTATATAATTAATTAATTTTTATATAACAAATGTCAACATTCAAAGAAAGATTAAATGAAGTATTTAATATATTAATTTAATTATAATAGTTAATATTAGAAGAATTTAAATTTAATGGAAGAGTCCCTATTTCAACATATAATCAATATCAAAAAACAATTCAAAATAATTCTTTTTATACTAATCCCTTATCAAGATCATATAACAATTTTCCATATAAAAAGAAAATCTCAACTAATATAACTGATAATAGTATAATTAATCCAGTTTATTTTGGAAAATCATCTTTTGAATATAATTTACCAATTGATAATGATCCAATTTTAGATTTAAGAAAAAAATATGCAAAAAGATATGATGCAAATATGAAAAAACAAATTAATTTTCTTTCTAATTTTATTGGTAATTATAGTAATAATAATAGATTTAATAGACCTATTAATAATAATCTTAGTACTAGAAAAGATAATTTTTCTATAAATTATACTACTTTAATATCTGATTTAAGAGATAATAAAAATGATTTAAAAAATAATAAATATAGAAGAAATTATGAATTTAATAATAATTATAATACTTTATTTAATGATAATATTAAAAAAGAAAGAAAATTTTTTGGTGATGATGAAGAAATAAAAAATTTTAGAAATTCCTTTAAAAGAAAAAAATAAAAAATATATTTTTTTTATTTCTAAATAAATGATTTGATTTAATTTAATTTAAGGTAAAATAAAAAATTTGTAAAAAATTTGAAAAAAATAAAAAAAAATTTTTTTAACAAATTAAAAAATAAAAAAAATCTAAAAAATTAAAAATAAAAAAAAAGAAAAAAAAAATGTCTTTCCCAAATAAAAAGCTATTCAAAACAATTCAATTTCTATTTTTTTTTTTCTTTTTTCGATTAGTGAATGCAGCAGAATATACAAAAGAATCTCTTGAAGCAGATACAGCTATAGGAATAGGAATAGGAACATTAATACTAATAATAGTTTTAGTATTATCAGGATTATTATGTATTTTTGGATTATCTACAACTAATCCAGGACTTTTTTTATTTTTAGGAATATTAATTCCTGCAGTTGTCCTTTTTTTATTCACCGTATTACCAAGTGAAAAAAATAATGGTTCTTCTAGTGATGATAAAGAACGTAATGGATATATTTATATTAGATGGTTTTGGTTTGTTTTTTTTTTAGTTTTTGTTCTTTTCATTCCAATTTTACCTCTTTTTTCTATTTGGACTACACAAGTTATTCCTCAAAGAGTTGATTCAAGAGCTCAAAAAGAATATGATGAAAAGTATTTGAAAAGAATTGAAGAAGAAAGAAAAAAAGAAGAAGAAGCAAAAGAAGAAGAAGATGAAGAAAGAAAATATTTAAATTTAAATGAAAATAGAAGAGAAAGTGTGTTTAATTTACCTGTTGCTAATGTTAGAGAAAATGAAAATAAGAAAAAATATGCTGCTTTGAGAAGAAGGAGAAATGTGAATAATACTGGAAATATTAATGATAATACTGGAAATTAAATTTTTTTTTGATTTTTTTTATTTAATAATATCAATTTTAATAATATAAAAAGAAGATATAGTTGAATTTTTAGTTATTAAAAATAATTTTTTTTTTAATTCCTCATAATATAACATTTAAATAATATAAACTTTAAATTATCTTTAAATTTATTTAAACAATATATAATATCCAATTATTTTTATATTAATTCTAAAGCTTGCATATATTTTAAGATTATAATATTTAAATAAGCCAAAAATAATTTATATATTTCAATTATTTCTATTAAATTAACTGAATTCACAATTTATTATGTTAATTTTTTTATTCTAACTTATTATTTTTATACACATTTTTATAATGAATAAATTATAAAAATCAATTTTAAATTTTAAAATATAAATAATATTTTATTTATTGAAAAATATCTAAATTACCATTTTTATTTTTTTTATAATCTTCATCAGCTTTTTCTCTTAAATCTTTTGTTCTCAAAATCATATCAATGCTCTTAACATTAAAATTAACAAGATCTAAATTAAATTGTAATCTTCCTTTTAAATGTTCTTTAATAGATATCATATAGTTAATAATAGTTTTATCATTAGAAATTTGATTTTGATATAAAAAAGAAAAAAATATTACACATCTTCCAATTAATTCAATTTCAATATTATTTCTAATAAAATATTCCAAATAAAAAATTAATCTCTGAAAATAAGTATAAGGAATATTATTTAAAGAACTTTCTAATTCACTCATTCGAATTTTTTTAATTTGATATAACATATAATCAAAAATATTCATTCCTAAAAATAATAAAGAAGGTTTTGGTTTTTCTGGAATTTCTAAATTATAAAATTTAAGATTTTCAATTTTATCTTTATCTTTACTATTAATAATATCTAAAGCTTTATTATATTCCTCCATTGCTATTTCATATTGATAAACTTCTTCTTTGAATTTATCACATAAATTTATAGCATCCATTATTTCTTCAGCAAAACCAATATTATCCATTCTTTTTTTAATAGGAATAATTGTATCAATTTCTTTATTTAAAGGATTAATCATAAAATCTTTTTTTTCAAAATCTTTTTCTGCTTCTTCATTTATTAATCTTTCAATTTTTTCATCTTGATTAAATTGAGGAATAATTTGTTCGTTTGTAATATCAAAAATTTTAATAGTAAAATCAGCTGAAACTGAAATAAATTGTGTACCTTCTTTATTAATATCAAACCAATAAATTGTATCATAAAAATAATTATTGGAAAATTCAAATATTAATTGAAAAATATCTGCATCATAAAATTTAATTGATTTATCTTTTGATGCAGCTAAAAAAAAATGAGTTAAATTAAAGAATTTTATACAAGTTATAATATCAGAATTTTCTTTAAATGTTTTATGACAATCACCAAAATCCATTCCCCAAATTTTAATATTTTTATCTATTGAACCACTTATTAATAAATTATTATCTGAACTAATATCAAAACATGTTATTGGCATTTTATGACCATATAAATTTAAAAACATTTTTTGAGAATCTTCAAATAATACTTTTATTGAATTATCCATTAATGAATATATTAAAAATTTTTTATTTGGAGATAATAAACAATATGATACTGAATCTAATAATGTCATTTCATTATATAATTCAAAGGAAATTTCATTATTTTTTTCTAAGGAATAATTTATATTCCAATATTTTATTTTTTTGTCATTTGAACATGAAATTAATCTTGTTTTATTTTTTGATAAATTATATGTAATTATATTGTTAATTGATTCATCATGAATATTTTCTTCTGAATATAAAATTTGAAAAGAATTTAAATCTAATATAAATAAATTTCCTTCACGAGTTGATATTGCAATATATGAATCTTTATTAAATAATGAACATGATGTTCCATTTTTAATTTGAATTGTTTTTATTGGATTAAATGAATTAATATTCCATAATTTAACTGAGTCATTACTCATTGTTATAAATTTTTTACTATCAAATGTATATTTTATATATTTAACTCCTTCACGATGACCATATGAGTTTATTGAATAATTTTTTTTTAATGAAAAATTATCTGAATTTGAATTTATTTCATTTATTATGCAATTTTCTTTATCTCTTTTATATATATTTTCATTTAACATATCTGATGTAAAATTATATATTTCTATTAAATTTCTATTTTTGCCTAAACCAAATGTTTGATTATTTATTATAAATAAAGAATATATTTTTGAATTTTTTTTAATATCATTTTGATTTTCTTCAAATTTAAAAATAGAATGAAATTTTGCATTATAATTATATTCTTTATTTTTATATAATTCTTTTGCTTTATTTATGAATTCTATAAATTTTTCTTTTTTTAATAATTTTTCTCTTTTATCATTTTTATCTTTTGAAATTAGTGATAAAATTAATCTATTAATAATTTCTTTTTTTGATAAAATTTTAAAAAATTCAATTGAATTATCATTACTTAATATTGAAAAAATACTATCATCATTAATTTTATCAAAAGATAAAATTTTTGCTTTTGATTGTCTAATTAATTGTCCTTTTTGAACAAATATTTTTTTATTCCCTGTATTAGTTTCACTTTTATTTAACTCATCATTATTAATTTCAAAAATTTTCATTTTTTCATCAAAAGAACCAAAAATAATTAAATTTTCATATGATAAAAAAGTTGAATTTTTATGAACCATATCAACATAATTAAATAAACAAATTTGATTTTTAATATTCCAAATTTTAAAAGAATTATCTTTTGAAATTGAAAAAATATAATCTTCATTTAAACTATAAAATTCACATTTAATTATATTATCTTTATGTCCATTAAATTTAAATAAAGTAATATCACCAATTAAATCAGTAATAATTAAATTAGTATCATTACTCCCAGAAAGTAAATATGATTGATCTGAATTAAAATTTAAAGAAGTAATTGAACTTTTATGAATAAAATATTTTTTATTTGTAAAAGAAATTTGCTCTTTTGGAAGTGATATATCAATTAATGATATTGAACCATTTTCATATCCAACTGATAAATAATTTTGACTTATTGATAAACAAGTTATTTTTATTTTTTGATCTGTTAATTTTAATATTTGTAATCCAGTTTTTAAATCAAAACTTAATATATAATCATTACATGAAGTATATAGTTCTTTTTTTGATTTAGATATTACAATATTTGCTGAATTTGATGTAATTTGTCCTAATGTTTCAGTTAAATCAAATCGAAGATATGTTTTTACCATATTTTATCGAAATGAATGTTTATTTTTTTTATTTTTTTAATAAATTTAAAAAAAAATTTATTGGATAAATTAAATATTTAATTTTTATTCAACGTAATTTAATTTTTAACTATTATTATTTTTAATTGAAAAATGAAAGAAAATATTTTAACAAATAGTAAAGATATACTTATAAATTTACTCAGAAAAAAATTTGATGATAAATTAAAACAATTAGAATCAAGAACAAATTATCAATTTTTTATAATTAATCAAACTACTAATATGGTAAATTCAATAACTAATACTTGTATTGAATTAAATAAAAATTTAAATGAAAAAGAAAAAGAGAAAGAAAAAGAAGATATTAAATTTAAAAAAAGACATACTTTAAATGTTCCAATGAATTCTAATAATCGAGAACCACTAATATCAAATAATTATAGTGTAAAAACAAATAAAAATTCAATAGTAAATAAACCTCAATTGAAAAATGAAAAAAATGTAAAATTATCAAAAAGTAAATCAAATGGTAATTTATTATTAATTCATAATTCTAAAAATCATTTAAAGAAAAATGAAAAAAATAATATAACGAAAACAACAGACAATTCAAAATCAAAATTAAGCAATTTAAATTTAAGTATAAATAATAAATCTCAACAATTTAGTTTAAAAAGATCAAAAACAGAAAGACAATTAACTAAAAAAGATACAAATCATGTATTAATAAAAACAAATAAAAAAAATAAAAACTCAAAAACTAATTTATCAATAAGTAAAGATAAAATTACTCATAATAATTCAAATAGTCAAACTTTTTTACAAAAATCAGAAATATTAAGTAAAACATATGATGAAAATAGATTATTAACTATGGAATCAACAATTCAAAGTGGTTTATCTTTTCTTGAAAATGATCCTTTATTAATTGCTCCAATTACTGAAAAGGATTTTAAAGGGAAAAATAATTTATTACTTAATTCACATGAAATTGAAGAAAATTATCACCTTAAAAAAATTAATTTTTATTATAATGGATTTGATAAAAATCATTTAACAACAATAATAGAATTTTTAAATATTAAAGATTATTCTAATTTGAAATTAGTTAATAAATTATTTAATAAAAAAGTAAATGAAGTAATTTTAAATAAATTAAAAGAAGAAAAATCAAAATATGAAAATAAAATAAACTTATTGAAAAAAGAAAAGAATTTAATATCAAATGAAAAAATATTAAATTTAAATTTATCAAAAATTGCATTAAAAGCAATAAATTTATTAAATCAACCTTTATTAAATAAATTATTTAATGATAGTAATAAAATTCCTTCAGATGATATTTTATTAATATATCACATTTATTTTCAATTAATTAATCATCCTTTATCAAAAGAATTTGAAAATAAAAGAATTTTTTGGAAAAAATGTTGTGATTATTTTACAAAAGAATCAAATGGAAAAACTGGAGATTTATTATTAAAAAATTCAAAAGAAAATTTAGATTTATCTGATGAAAATATTTATAAAGTAATTCATATTGTAGATAAGAAAGTTAATATAATTTGTCCAGGATACTTTTCAAAAACATGTGGAACAACTAGTTTATTTATATTTTTTATTAAAGATATTTTAGACTTTTTAGGAATTACAAATAATAGAAAAATATGTGATAATAGTTTATGGACTTGTAAAAGTATGGTTAATGTTATCGATAAAAAAATTGAGAAAATAAATATATATTGTAAACATTTTGTTTGAAATATTTTATTTTTAAATTATTATACTTTTTAAACTTTAATATAATATTTCTATCAATAAAATAAATAATAATTACTTAAGAAAATGGAAATAATAAAATTTTTAATAAATATTTTTTTATAAAATTGAAATACATTATTAATTGTTAAAAACGTTAAATAAAAACAAAAAAAATTTAAAAAATGAAAAATGAAAATAATTATTCATCACCAAAGACAAAAAAAACATTTTCATTTAAACCAAAAAATGCTAAAAAGAATACAGAAAATGAAACAACAATAAATAATCTAACCAAGAAAAAAGAAGAAGAAAAAAATACAATTAAAGAAAATATTGAAAGTATAAATGTAACAATGCATCCTCAACAAGAGAAAATTCAACATAAAAAACTTTTGTATGACAAACAAAAACTAAAAAAAAATTATTCAAGTTCAAAAAATCCAAAAGTTAAAAATTTAAATAATGAAAATTTAAATAAGCAAAAAAAAATAATATTAAATATAAATGATGAAAAACAAAATAAAAAAATTAAAAGACCATCAACAAGAGAATCAATAAATAAAAAAATAGAATTAAATTTAAATTCTTCAAATAGTAAGAATGATTTTAGAAAAAATAACAAAGAAAAATTATCAAGTTCATTTCATTCAACAAAACAAATTAAACCAATTCATATGAAAAAAGATTTTTATGTTCCTACTGTAAGTGCAAGTTTGATTTCTCCTAAAAATAAAAGTAATTCAAATTCACTTTTTGAAAATTCTTTTTCTTCTCATTCTAGTATAAAATCATCTGGAAAAGGTTCTTTAAAATTTAATGAAAAGAGAAAAATGTATATTCAGAAAAAATATAATTTAAATCAAGGAAACAATAATGAAATTGGAAGAAATAAACTTGGTATAAATTTTAATTATGAAAAAGTTTTAAAGGATTTAAATTCTATTACTAAAGAATTAAATAATCAAAATGAAAATAATAATATTGAAAATGATGATGAGAAAGAATTAAATGTATTTGGAAATTAAGATAAAAGATATTTATTACAAATTAAATAAAAATGTTTGAATTATATATTAATAATTATTTTTCGAATTATATATCTTTTAATTTTATATGATTTTATTGTTTTGATTTATTTTAAAGTAAATTTTTATTTGAATTATTTTATATTATTTATTTAATATAAGAAAAATTATTTAACTTTTGATTTGACCATATATATCTTTTAATTTTAATATTATATTATCTAAATCTTTTTCATCAATTTCAAATAAATTATTTTTATTATTCTTATCATCAACTTTATTTAATCTCATTAAAACTTTAAAATTATTTTCATTTTCACTTAAAGAAGAAGATGAAAAATCCATTTGAATATTTGTTTTATACATTTTAAGTTCATTATTATCAAATTCACTAATTTTTTTACTTTTTAACATAATTAGATTATTAATATTAGAAAGGAAAACACTATAAAAAAAATAAGATAAATTTTCATTATTGAATTTAAATTCATTTTCAATATTTTTAAAGAAATTTTCTTGAGTAAAATATTCTTTTGGATAACTTAAATAATTTAAATAAAAATCAAAAATAGGATCAGATGCAACCATAAAGTCTAAAATATATTGAATATAATTATTATATTTTTCATCATCAAATGGATTTGAAATATTTAATTGATATAAAATATAATCATTCATAAATTCTGATGCATTAGTTTGTTTAGCTTGACAAAATTGATAAAAAATATCTTCAGAAGTCATTTTTTGTTCTTCCATTAAATAAAATAAAAAATTTAATTTTTAATTTTTAATTTATTAATATAATTAATTTATAATTAATTTATTTTAATATCTATAAAAAAAAATAAAAAAAATCTAATCCAAATTAAAAAAAAAATATTTAAAAAAAATACTAAATATAACCCTTATTAAAATAAGAAAATATTTAAAAAAATAAAAAAATGTCAAAAAACGAATTATTACAAGAGCAGATTCAAACAATACAAAAAATGTTAAAAAAGCCAGAAAATCGTTTATGTGCAGATTGTAAAAGACCATCTCCATCATGGGCAAGTATAAATTTAGGAGTTTTTGTTTGTATTAATTGTTCAGGTTGTCATAGAGAAATTGGAGTTCATGTAACAAAAATAAAATCAATTAACTTAGATTTATGGGATAAAAAAATTTTAAAATATTTTAAAAAAATAAATAATAAAATTGCTAATAAATATTGGGAATATCATTTAAAAAATTTTGATTTTAAAAAGATTCAGAAAGATAATTATTTATGTCAAGATTTTATTAGAGATAAATATGAAAGAAAAAAATGGGTTAATAAAAAAAAAAAAGATCCTATGAGTTTAATTATTGCTGGTAAATTTAAAGGTGATTCTTCTGATGAAGATGAAGAAAATGAAGAAAATGATGATGATGATGAAAATAATGATAGTGATAATAATAAAAAAAAGAAAAAAAATAAAAAAAAAAATAAAAATAAAAAAAAAGAAGATGAAGATGAAGATAATGAAGATGAAGAAGAAGAAGAAGATGAAAATGAAAATAATGAAAATGATGATGATGATGATGATTTTAAAGAAGTAGAAGAAAATAATAATAATTTTAATAATAATAATAATAATAAAAATAGACCTAATTTAGGATTACAAATTGATTTGTTTGATATGAGTGCTTCTGGTGCTATGTCACAAAGGGCACCATTTTCTAAAAATGTTTTTAATAGTGTACCTAATAATAATAATAACTTATTAGATATTAATAATGCAGTGACTCAACAAGATCAAATTTCTAATAATTTATTAAATAATATTCAACAAGCTTATCAAGCCCCTACTAATAATAATAATAATAATACTTTTAATAATGAAATATTTTCAAATAATCAAAGTAATAACTTTGGAATGTTAAATAATAATATGAATATGAAGAATATGAATAATATGAATATGAATAATATGAATGGTATGAATATGAATAATAATATGAATATTAATATGTTTGGATATAATAATAATTTGAATATGAATAATATGAATATGAATAATATGAATATGATGAATATGAATAATAGATTTAATAATAATTTTGGAAATCAATTTGGAAATAATGGATTTAATAATAATATGAATATGATGAATAATAATAGAAATAATATGAATAATAATAATAATAAACCTCAAAATCTTCAAATAAATACTCAACCATCATTTAATATGGAATATTTCCAAAAAGAATTAAATCAATCAAAAACAAGTAAAAATACAACAGGTTTTACATTAGATTTAGGTACATCTTCAACAAGAAAAATAAAAGATCCATTTTCAAATTTAGTAAAATTTAACTAAATCAAAAAAAAAAAACTATTAAAAAAATAGAATATAGAATGTAATTATATATTAAATCAAATCTTTATTTTTAAAAATATTTTTTTTATATAATTAAAAAAAATTAAATTAATTAAAAATAAACAATTTTTTTATTTTTAAATTTCCAATTGAAAAAAATATAATGTCAAAAAAAACAGCAAGTACATCATATTCAACTCAAAAAAGTTCTTCAAATGATTTTATCTTTGACGATGATTCAGAATGTAAAATAAAAAAACTAATAAAAAATTAATTTAATTAGATAATGAAGTTCCATATAAAGAAATGAAAAATAAAATAAATACAAAATATCGTTCAATTTATGATCAAAATTTTTCATTAGAAGAAGAAAATAAATTTTTATCAAAAGAAATAGAAAATTTAAAAAATAATATTCATGAAATGATTCCTGGAATAAATTCAAATACTTCAAATTCTTTTCCTATGTTAACTGAACTTCAAATTAAAATTAATGATTATATTAAACTTTTATGTCAAGATATTTTTTTTGATCTTCTTCAACCAAATTTAAATTTAGAAGGAGTTATTTTTTTTTTTAAAACTATTTTTAATAGAATTAATGAAGTTACTAAAAATTATTTTTCTCCTATTGAAAATGTTATAAAAGAAACTTTATTTATTGATTTTTTATATGAACCTATTGATAATGTTTTAAGAAAAGCATATCAATCAAATTGGAAAAGTTATTTTAATGAATATCAAAAAATGATTAATTATAAAAATATAATGATTGAAATTAATAAAAATTTAAATTTAAATTCAGAAATTAAAACAACTAATAAAATGATAAAAGAATTTTTAGAAGAAACTTCTAAAATTTTTTTTCTTTGTTATATTTGTGATCCTCAAATAAAAATAAATATTAATCAAATTGGTAAAGAAGTTAGATTTAATAATATGATTCATGATAGTATGGATGGATTTATTAAATCAAAACAATCTTCTACTATAATTTTGCCTTTGTTTTATAAGGGAAAAGAAGCAACTAATGAATCTACTATTATTAAATCACAAGTTTTAGGAAAAGATTATGTTCTTCCTGGAGTTTAAAATCTTTTTTATTTTTTCTTTTTATTTTTTCTTTTATTTTTTTTGTAAATTTTTTTTATTTTTTTTTAACTTTTTTTATAAAATATTTTAAGTAATAAAAATAATAATAAATACTATTATTTTATTTAAATATTCTTAAATACTCACTAATTTAATTTAAAAAAATTCTAAAAAAATAATAAATCAAAAACCAATATCAAAAAAAACTTTTTTTTATTTTATTCACTTTTATTTTTTTCAGCCTCACTTAATTGTAAATGAGCATAAGAAGATTGAATAAAGACTTCCATATTTGTCCAAGTATTAAGAAAATCATTAATAGAAGGATAAAATTCTTTATCAAAATTAAGAAAATTTTCTATAAATCTCTTACAATAAATATTAATCATTTTTTTCAGTTCATAAATATTCATTTTATTAGCATAACCTAATTGATTTGAAATAAAATTTAATTCTCTTGTATCTTTAAAACACATTTTTTCAAAAGCATATGTTTTATCTTTAATTAATTTATCTTTATCCACAGTATTATCATCAGGATTTAATTCAAATTTATTTATATCTTTACTATTAAATATTTTTTCTTTTTTTGCATTAACTCTAAATACTTCTGCTGTATATTTTTGTTTTAATTCTTCTCTTCTATCAATTAATTCTGAATAAGATTGTCCTTCTAAATTTATAAATTTAAAAAAATCTTTAACTAAATTTTTAGATATTTCATTTTGTTTTAATAAAATTTTTCTCCAATTTTTATAAAAATGACCTAACTCTTCATATGTTTTTGTAATAGTTTGTTTCATTAAAACTTTAGTATTTAACAAATGTAAAATATCAAAATTTTTTTGTACATCATTTAAATTTTCAGCAGCAGCATTCATATTATTATAAAATAATTTCAAATTAAAATTTAATTTTTCTAAAATTTGAGTTTGTAATTTAAAATATTTATTAATATTCAAAAAATATTTTTCATTTCCTTCATCATGACTAATAATAGCTTTTCCATCTAAAGTTTTATATTCTTCAACATATTCACTTGGAGTAAGAGAAGAATATTCTTTCATTTTAGCATCAAATTTATTTCTATCATCATAAGATAAAAAAGCTAAAATAAATTCATTTGCTTTAAAAGATTCATTTTCAACAACACTATTAATAAATAATTGTAAAAATTTCATTCTTTTTTTAATAAATTTCTTATCAAATCTTTTATTTCCCATTTTTTTATTTGGTAAAGGTGGAACATTAAAACCAGGATAATATTTAATTAATAATTTTCTTAAAGTATCAAAATCAGAATATCTTCTTTGAACAGTCCAATTAAAAGGTAAAGTATTAATATCATAAACTGTGTAACTTTGTCCAAATACTCCTGCTTCAATTACCTTTGATGATGTTATTTGAATTGTTATTTTTTGTCCATTTAAATCATTTTTTTCTAATTTTCTACAATCAATTACTTTTTCTTTAAATTTTTTATGATTTTCATTCACATCCATTTTTTCCATGTTTTCTAATGATTCTTTTCCTACTTCGTTTGGATCTTGTTCATTATTTTTTTTGTCTTTATTTTCGTTTTTTTCTTCATTTTCTTGAATTGAAATAAATTCTTGTACTATTTTTGTTAATTCTTCTAAGGACCATATATTTAAGTCATCACCATTTTCTTTTTTTGATAAACAAAAATTAACAAATAATTGCTGATCGTAATGTTTATCTAAGATTTCTTTTTGGAGAAGATCTTGTTTTTGTTTTATTTCACTATCTTCATCTATCATTATTTTTTATATATTTTTTTTATACAGATTTTTTTTATTTATTTTATTTAATTTACATAATATTAATTCTTTATTTTTAAATTTAGAATAATTATCTTTATTAATATTATAATATTTGAATTCAAAAAATAAGGTAAGGAATAATATTTTAAATCTCAATAAAAAAAATTATAAAATTTATATAATTAAATAATATTCAATCTTTTTCTTCTATTATAAATAAAATTTAATTTCTTATTGTTCGAATAAATTTATAAATTTAAAAAAAAAATTAAAAAAAAAAAATAAATAAATGTCAACATCAATTTATATTTCCCCTCAACCAATTATTAATATAAATCAAGACCAAACACAAAATACTTCATATGAACCTGAAGATAATACAATTAAAATTCAAGAAAATACAATTTATAATGATACTTTAACAGAACCTGGATATCAAATTCAAAGAATTATCCTTATAGAAGAAAATGAACCAATTGAAATTAATTCAAATTATATTTTAATGTCATTTTTATTAGGAGGATTTGCAACTATATTTATTTCTAAATATTATTTACCTCCAGAAAAACAAAAAAAATATTACAGGATTGGATTTTATCAAATTATATTATTTCCTTTTCTTTATATTGGATATTTTTGGGCAATTAATTCTGCATGTAAGGGTTATCCATAATTTAAATGATAATTATTTTATTAAATTTTTTTATTTAATATTTTATAAATTTATTTTTCTTTAAAAAAGAAAGTTATTTAAAATGAAATTAAAACAAATAAAATCAATAAAAGCTCATAATGATATAATAACATCATTATCAATTTTTCCAATATCAGAAAATATAATATCAGTTGGTTATGAAAATGATAAATCAATTAAAATATGGAATAAAGATTTTATATTAATACAAAATATAGAAAAAGCACATGAAACAAGTATAAGTGATATAGATATAAAAGATGAAAATAATTTTGCAACATCGTGTTGGTTTTCAACAATAAATATATGGAATAAAAATGAAAAAGATAATAAATTTTATTTAAAAGAAACAATAAAAGCTCATTTATATCACACTTGGATATCAAAAATTATATTTAAATTAAATGGAACTTTAATTTCATGTGGTCAAGATAAAACTATAAGAATTTGGGAAATATGTAATAATAAATATCAATGTGTTACAATTTTAACTCATAATGAAAGTTTATATTCAATTTTATTATTAGAAGATAAAAATATTTTAGTTACTTCTGGATTAGATGGAACAATTTTTTGGGATAATAAATTTTTTTATTTTATATGTTTTTTTGATGCAATAAGTTGGGGAAATCATTCTTTAAAAAGAATAAATGATGATAAAATTATTGTTGGAGGAAAAAAAGATCATTTAATGAAAGTTATTTCTATAAATGAAAAAAAAATTATATATTCTATTGATAATACTTTTGATTGTTATGGAATTTGTGTTATTTTAGAAAAAGGAATTTTTTTAACTGTTGGACAAAGTCATAATATTAGAATTTATGATTGTAAGAATTATAAATTTATTGAACAAATTAATAATGCTCATAATAATGAAATTTGTGGAATGGTTCAATTAAAAAATAAGTTAATTGTTTCATTTTCTTATGATAATTTTATCAATGTTTGGTCTTTTATATAATTCCAATGCTCTTTCAATTTATAAAAATGAAATTATTTTGCATATTTATTATTTTGATTTATTTATTTTTTACATTTAAACAAAATAAAACAATTTATTATTGTTTTCTATATTTGTTATTTATAAATATATAATTCAAATTTTTTTTCTTATAATAAAATAAAGAAATGATAAAAATAACGGAAATGAATAATTAAAAAAAATATTTATTAAATTAAAATTTTTTTATTACTTTTTAAAAAATTAAAACCAAAAAGAAAATTGAAAGACATTTAATAAAATTTCCAGAATTAATAGCAACAGTAACTAAACCTTTTTTAATATCAGAAGAATTAGTCCTTAGAGTAAATTTAAGACTATAGTAAAATTTATAATCAAGATTATCCTTATCACCCATTGAACTATTGTCTCCTTCTATTTTTGGTAATATACATTTTACCATTTTTTTCCTAAATAGACAATTAGTATAATTGCTATTACCATTAAATAAAGGGAATTTTATTGTTGAATTGGTAAGATATATTTCTGTAAAATCACTCTTATTGACTTCTTGTGTAAAATAAAAAATAACATTTCCAATATCATTATCTTTAAAATTCATTTCTTGATATGGAGGAGTTAGAAAATTATCTATTTCAAAATCTTCACAATTAATTGAATAAAATAAAATGAAAATGAAACTTAAAAAAAACTTCATTTAAATTAATTTTATAATTTTTGGGTATAATTTATATTTTAATTCAGAATACTAAATTAAATTTTTGAATTAATTAAATATTAATTAATTAAAACTTGAGTTTATTTTTTGGAAAAAAAATAAAATTAATTTATATGGGGAAATTTTTTTATTTATATAACAATAATTAATAATTTATGATAATATGTATAAATATCTTATAATTTTATTAATATATTATGAATTAATATTAATATTAATAAAATTATTAATAATTCAAATAATAATTTATAAAAATGAAATTTTCTGACATTGCGAAATATTTATTATTCCTTATGCTACCAATAATTGAATTATACTTAAATTATAATGCAAAAGATTTTCCTGGATATCATGAAAGAAGAATAAAATTTGATGTTTGCAGTATATTTTGTGCTTTAGTACCATTTTCATTAATAATATCTGCTGCTTTATGTGGTCATTCCTGTTTTGCATGCTGTTTATGTATTTATTCTTTTTCTGTGATTGCTGTGTTATTTGCTGGATCATATTATTTATTTGTAACATTTTATTTATATTTTGCTTATGATGGGGGCAAAATAATAAAAAGTAGAGGTATTCGTATTTTGTTTTGGGTTTCCTTTATAAGCTTCATAATAAATTTTTGTTTAAATTTATGCTGTAATCCATCTATGAATGAAAATAATAGAGAATTTTATAATATTGAAAGGAATGAACAAAGAGTTCCTTTATTATCACATTAAGTGAATTAAACAAATAAAAAATCTTTTTTATGCAATAACAATTAAAAATTTGTTAAATTTTTTTTTTTTCCAACAAAATGAGATATAAGGTTTATCATATTTTTATGATATGGGTAAATTAATTAATTGTTTTTATTTAATATTTGAATTTTGAGGACCAAATTTAATTGAATTATTTATATTAATATTTGTATTTAAAATATATCGATATAAAAATTATTAAAATAATAATAAATTATAACATCATAAAATTTTGAATAAATTTTTTTAATTATATATTTATTTAGAAAACTAAAATATATATTTTTTATACATATATTAATAGAAATAATTTGTATTTAAAAAAAATTAGTTGGGTTTTTTAAGATAATTATTATTCAATATAGTAGAATTCATTTTAGAAAAATAATTTCCAGTTTTTTTATTAATAATTTCTTTTTCATAATTTGATCTTGATATTCTTTCAATTAAAGGAATAATAACTTCAATACTAATATTTTTATAGATAAAATTTTCATAAAAAAACAAATTTCGAAATTTTACTTCTCGTTTAAGAATAAAAATAGGTAAAAAATATTGGCAACAATTAAATGAAAATTTCTTTTTATGATTATTAAAATTTAATGTTTCTTGTGTATTATTTTGTAAATTACTAACAAAATTGTTTAAATTATTATTACTTTTAAAACCTTCATTATTATTAAATAATTTTTTATTACTAAAACGAGTTGAAATAATTTTATTTTTTGAACTTTCACTATTACCAATATTACTATTATTTCTCTTATTTTCATTATTTTCAAATTCACTTTTAAAATTACTATTAAAGAAACTTGTTTTTTGAGTATTATTATTAATATTATTACTAGGAATAAATATATTATTAACAACTTTTAATAAAAAAATTTTATTAGAAAAATAATCAGCAATTCCTTTTGCTATAGTATATATTATTCTTATCCATCCAGCAATACTACCAAAACAATCTTGAATTTTTTCATATTTTCTAGAATAACTTACAAATAAATCCATAGATGATAATGCAACTTCAATTAAAGTTGCATTTGAATAATAAGATTGATCTTCTTCATCAACAAAATCAAGATCAGTTTTTGTATATTCAAAAAACTTATATTTTTCAGCCTTCATAAATAAATAACCATTATCACTAAAATATGCACCTGGGGCAAAATAATAATAATATCTTTTAACTGAATTAGAAACAACCATAAAAACTTCTGAACGAAAAACTCTTTTAATCGGATTTTTATAATCATAATGATTTAAAGCTTCACTTAAATATAATATTGATAAATATGAATTTTTATAAAATTGATTTAATTCTTCTTCACTTGCACAAGATGAATTATTAGAATTATTATCACATTTAATTAAATGAATTTCTAAAATATCATAACCATGAATTGAATCTCCATATCTTCCTGCAATAGATAAATTCTGTCCTGGGACTGCACATAAATAATTTTGATATTCAAAATCATCAATCATTCCTATTATATATGAATCATTATTAAAATGTTTATTTATATCACAATATTCTAATTTAATTGATTTTGATTCTCTTCTTAAATACATTACTCCTTCTTTATCTTTATCAGGATAATGATCATTTTTATCTAAAGTAATTGATAAATATTTAGGATCAATTGTTACTGGTCTTCCTCCATCATTTACAAATCCAATTAAAATTGGTATTCTTGTAAAATTTAATATTTTTTTTTCATATAATTGTTCTGAGTTATGAATTATTGTAAAATTTTTATGTTGAAATAATCTTGTTACATAATACAATAAAACTATTATTGTTGATATTATTGTTAATATTGAAAATATTATACTACTAATTGTATTATATTCTGGTTTTCTATCATAACGTAAATAAATTGGAAAACCATATAAATCTATTAATTCCCAAATTTGATTTAAAATTGACATTAAATAAAAATTTATTTTTCATATTTTTAAATTTTTTTGTTAATTAATAGTTTTAATATTGTAAAAAATATAATATTACACCCAATTTATGTAATTTTATTTTTTATATATATATAAAAACATTAAATAAAACTTTTTGAAATATTTTATGCATTATTAATTTATTACAATTTTTTTTTTAGTTCCTTTAATGAAAGTATTATTTACTTTAGATAAATAATTATTTTTTGAATTTTCAGAAGCAAAATTTAATTTAGAAATTCTTTCAATTAAAGGAATTAAAACCTCAAGACTAATATCTTTATAAATAAAATTTCTATAAAAAATTAAAAATGAATATTTATCTTTTTTTCTCAATATACAAAAAGGTAAAATATATTCAATATAAGACATTTGAATTTTTTTTTTATTAAATGAAATTTTGTTTTTTGTATCATCATTTGTTGAATGATTATGATTTAAAACTTCATTTGTTAATATAGTTTTATTCATATTAATATCTTTTAAATTATACCCTTTAATTGATGTTCTTGACATTAATATTTTATTTTTTGAATTAATATCATTATAAATATAATTATTATAAAATTTACTTTTTTCTTTATTTTCTTTAACAATTAAATTATTTATTTTTTTTTTTTCATTAACAGTTGAAATTTTATTAATAATATCTAATAAAAAAATCTTTTCAGAAAAAAAATTAGAAATAATTTGGCAAAAAGCTTTAAGAACTCTAAACCATCCACTAATATTACCTAAAGAATCTTGAATTTTAGGATAAGTTCTTTCAAAAGTAATAAATTTATCAACACTAGAAAATGAAACTTCAATTAAAGTTGAATTTGAATAATAAGATTGATCTTCTTCATCAACAAAATCAAGATCAGTTTTATCATATTCAAAAAATTCAAATTTTTTAATTTCTTGTAAAAAATAACCATTATCACTAAAATATGCACCTGGGGCAAAATAATAATAATATCTTTTAACTGAATTAGAAACAACCATAAAAACTTCTGAACGAAAAACTCTTTTAATCGGATTTTTATAATCATAATGATTTAAAGCTTCACTTAAATATAATATTGATAAATATGAATTTTTATAAAATTGATTTAATTCTTCTTCACTTGCACAAGATGAATTATTAGAATTATTATCACATTTAATTAAATGAATTTCTAAAATATCATAACCATGAATTGAATCTCCATATCTTCCTGCAATAGATAAATTCTGTCCTGGGACTGCACATAAATAATTTTGATATTCAAAATCATCAATCATTCCTATTATATATGAATCATTATTAAAATGTTTATTTATATCACAATATTCTAATTTAATTGATTTTGATTCTCTTCTTAAATACATTACTCCTTCTTTATCTTTATCAGGATAATGATCATTTTTATCTAAAGTAATTGATAAATATTTAGGATCAATTGTTACTGGTCTTCCTCCATCATTTACAAATCCAATTAAAATTGGTATTCTTGTAAAATTTAATATTTTTTTTTCATATAATTGTTCTGAATTTTGTATAATTGATACTTTTATTCGAGAAAAATGTTGAATTAAAAATAATATTACTATTATTGTTATTCCAATTATTGTAATTATACTTAATGTTATTCCACAAAATGTGTTATATTCATGTTTTCCTTTATATCTTAATGGAAAATTTAAACCATATAAATCAATTTTTTTTAGTAATTTTTGAAATTTAGGAATATCTGACATTTATTTTATCGATTTTTTTTTTATTATAATGAAATATAATTTTTGTTTAAATTTTTTTCATATATTATAAAAAATTAATTATTTTTATCCTTAATTTTTTTAAATTAGTAAAGTCAACTTATATTATTGAAAAAATATAATTAATTATAATTAATTTTTTAATATTTTAAAAACCTAATACTTTATCTTTTTTTTCTTCATTTTCTTGAGGAAAATAATCATAATTATCTTCTAATTCATTTGCTCTAATTCTTCTTTTTTTTGTTTGTGCTTTATATAAAAAAATACTTAATATAATAATTGACAAACCCATAATACAAAAAAGTAAATAAGAAAAATATTGTTTAATATTCAATTTAGTTTTTTCTTTTTTTTGAGTATAAAATCCAATATTTTTCATAGAATATTCAATTATTATTTGATATTTTTTTAAAAATATTTCTCCGAGTTCCCAATTTCCAGTATGTTCTGAAAAAAAAGAAATTAAAAAAATATAATTATTATCTTCATCTTTAATAAATAATTCATTACTTTCTAATTCAAAACTATAATTCATATTTCTTTGGAATAAATAAATTTTTGAAAATGATTTTAAATTTAAAGAACTTTTACATTTATAAATAGTTATATTTTTATTATTAAAATTATATTCTTCAGAAAAACATTCATTATTTTTAAATTTTTCAGTGAAAAAAAAATCATTTAAACCCATTCTTAAATATCTATCACCAATCATTCCTTTAATTGATAAATTAATTTTTCCAATTATTTTATCAATTATAAAGAAAATTTTATCTCCAAAAGAAATTTTTTCAAAATTAATTCCCCATCTTCCTAAATATTCATTGAAACTTTTAACATAAAATTTTTCATCATAAGTTTTATTATCATAAATATGAGGATATTCACCAATTGAAATATAACCAAAAGAATTATTTATATAATTAATAGAAAATATTTTATTATTAATTACATGATAAAAATATAATTGATTAAAGAAATTATCATCATAACTCTCAATTGAAAAAATACTAAAACCTAAAATTCCCGTAATAATTCTATTTCCAATATTAGTATCATTTAATAATTGAAAATTATATCTTTCTATTTTTATTTTATTTAAACTTGAATTTGATTTTGTAAAATTATCAAATATTAAATCATCATTACAAAATACAGTTGAATAATATGTATCATAATAAAAAGAATTTCCTTTTTTATTATAATATTTTATTTTTTTTGATATTTTTTCATTATAATCAGAATTAAATAATGAACCTTTTATTAAAGTTGAATGACTAAAGAAAGATAATGAAATTTGCTGTTTTTGAGGAGGATCTCCAAGAGATATATTTGTTATTATATCAATATTAAAGATACTTTCCAAAAAATTTTTTGAAGGTCTTTTTGAAAATGGGAGATTTATTAATTTAAATGTTAAAATGTGATGAAAAATTACAAAAAATATTAAATAAAACAACATATATTTTCGCAATAAATTAAATTATTATTTTTTTACTATTAAAATTAAATAATATAATAATATATAAAATTTGATTAATTTTCATTTATTATTAAAATAATATAATAATTAATCAATGATAAAAGGTTTTTTTTAAATATATTCAAATTTTATTTTTAAATTAAATGACATCTTAAAAAATAAAAAAAAAAATTAATGGTTAAGAAAAGTGAATTAGATTTAATAGAAATAACTTTAAATGAATTATCAAGTATATTTGATTTAAACTTAACATCAAAAATAATAGATTCTCTAGAAAAAAATTATCAAAAAAATATAAGTTTTCTTTCAGAAAAATTTTGTAACCCAAAAGGAAAATTTAATTTTTTCTTCTGTATATGTGATGTTGGAGTATATGGTCGTCATTGTGTTAAACTAGGAATAGAATTTTGGGGAAAAAAAATATGGGTTTTTTTTTCAAATTTTTTTTTCTATTTTATTTTTTATTTTTATGTTGGTTATGATAATAAAATTAATAATATCAATATTAAATTTTACATCTTTTTTGTCAGGAATTTTTTCTTTATTTACAATTCCAAAACATTTAGTAAATATAAATTTAATAATAATGTCAACTTCAAAATTTATTTATATGATTTATGATCCATATTGTCAATATAATAAAGTATCTTACCAATATGATAGAGTAATGAATGAATTATCAATATCATCAATAGTTTCAATTTATTTATTATTATTTATTATTTTTGTTGGTTTACGTGTAAATTTAACAAGAGGAAAAGGATTATTAGGAAAAAAAACTTATTTATTTATTTATAATTGTTTGAAGCTTTTAATTATTTTATCTTTATCAACTATTTATCCTATTCAAATTTATTTAAGTCTACATTTTTCTAAAAATAGTATTACTAAATCTATTACTATATTAAAAATTTATGCTATATCTGCATTTTTTTGTTTTTTAATATATATTTTAACTTTTTGTATTATTTGTAGAACAAGAACTAAATTATTTAAATATTATCATATTAAAAAGATAGATGAAAATAAAAATACAAATATCCATATAAAAATTATTAATAATAGAAGTGATGATTCATTAAATCATAATTCAAATTCAATTATCCAATTAGATAATAATTATAATAATCATAAATCATATTTTAAAAAAAAAAAAAAGAATTTATTGAATTGTTAGAAAAAATGATTTCTGAAAATAAAATTGATATAGTTGATTATTCAATAGGAAGAGATATAGAAAATAATGAAACACAATATTATGAAAATGAAGATACAATGTTTTTTGAAGATGAAATGAAAATATTAAATCAATATTCAAATAATCCAAAATTCAATTTAAATATTAATACAGAAAAACACATTACAGAAAATGAAAATGAGTTATTATCAATTTCAAGTTTAACAATTAAAAAAAAAGATAAAAAATTTAAAAGAAGAAAAGCTATTTTTTATCCAGAAATTGAAAAAGAAGATTATAATGATGATTATACTTTAAATGAAAATGATCTAATTTTAGTTCATAATATTTTTATTCATAGTTTTTTATTTATGTTAGTTTCAATTCTATATTTTATTTATTTTAGTGGTTCTAAAAGTGTAAATATAATTTCTAATCATTGGGCATTATTATTTGTTTATACATTTTTACACATTATTGAATTAATGTATATGTTATCTATTTATGCAGTTTTTTTTAAATATACTACTTCTCAAGAATATAAAAATTTGATATATATTGGTGAATTAAAAAAATATTTAAATATAAAATTTAATGATATTTCGAAGATTATTGTTGTTTTTAAAGATTTAGCTGAATCTACTATTTCTGAAAGATTTAAAGGTATAATTAATTTTGGATAAAATTGTTTTTTTTAATGTTTATAAATATTTTTGATATAAAAAAATATATAATTTAAAATTATTAATTTAAAAATATTATATTAAATTTTAAAAATTGCGCTAAAAATGGTTGAAAAAATTTATTTTGAAGAAAATTTATCTTTTGATGAAAATAAAAGCAATTCACTTCTTTTACATTATTTAAATTCAGAATATAATAATAAAATTATTGATTTGAAAAAAAATGATGAATCAGATTTTTCGATTTATTTAACAAAAAATGAAAAAGAAAAAATTGAAAAATGTATAAACAAATTAGAAAATATTATTTTACAATTTGAAAAGAATAAACAAGAAATATTATTAAATATGAATATATTGGATTCTAATTTTGATTTGATAGTAAAAAGATCAGAAGAATATAAAAAAACAAATTATTCATTTATTCAATTATTAAAATATTATTATAATAAATATAAATTAAATGAAATGAAAAAAACATTAACAAAAGAAAATACTTTAAATTTAAAGAAATTTTTTTCATTAATACATTTTTCAGAATTTAAATTTCAAAATATAGAAAAAGGGAAAATAATAAATCGAAATCCAATTAATTTTTTAAATTTTATTTCAAATAAAGAAACTAATTTATTCCAAAAATCAAATGAACAAAATTTTAATTTTTCAAAATTAGAAAGAATAAAAGAAGAATATATTGAAAATATATTACAAATGTTAATTTTAAAAGATGAAGAAATATGTATTTTAACAAATAAAATTTTATATTTTTTTGATCCATATTCACTTCAATTAAATAAAAAATTTGATAACATCTCAAATGATTTTTTAATTTGTATAACTCAAATTAATGATGGAAGATTATTTATTGGTTGTGATAATAATGAAATTTCAATCTGGAAAATTGAAAAAGAAAATTGGATTAATATTAATAAAATTAATCAATTTAATATTCATGATAAAATTTTTAATATAATAGAATTGAATAATAATATTTATGGAATTAATTCTTATAATCAAACTATTACTTTAATTCATGAAATAGATTTTAATTATTTTGAAATTATTTATGTTTTTTTAAATGATTTTTATTTTGATATTTATAATGATTTTTTCTCTGTTTTAAAAATTGATAATCAATTAATTTCATATTCAAAAGGTATGTTATCTTTATGGAATTATGAATATTTAAAAAAAATAGATAAATGTGTTATTGATTATAATGATGAAGAAAATTATGATTTTTATATGAATAATTTAATTGATATTTCTAAAGATTTAATTGGAGTAATTTCAAATCATAAAATATATATAATTAATCTTAATAATTTACAAATTTTTTCATTAATAAATTCAATAGGTAATCTACATTATTTTCTTAAATATCAAAATGAAATTTTTTGTATTGAAGATATGAAAACAATTAAAAAATTATATCCTTATGAAATAAGATTAGAAAATACTTTAGATTTATCATATAATATAAACCAATTCTTTATTTTAAAAAATAATAATTTAATTTTATATAATAATTCAAAGCTAATATTATTTAATAATAAACAATAAAAATTACTTAAATAATATATTAATTAAATATAAATAATAACAAATTTACAATTAAAACAATAATTTATCAAATACACAAAAAAATACAAAAAAAAAATAAATAAAAATTACTTAATCAATCCACTGTCCAATCCTATAAAAAATTCCAAGATAATTAAATTTCAAACCAATATATCTAAAACAAGTACTAATAAAACAAATAAAAAAAGGAAAACAATTAACAATAAAAAAAGTAATAATACATCCTTCTAACCAATTAATTCTACTATTATATTTAACATCACAAAAAGCACAACAAAAATACCAAAAAATAGCCATAGAAAAAAAATTAAATATAATAAACCACATATGTAATCTTTTCATTTGTTTAATAATCATATGACTTTTTCTTAAATAACTATCAGATTTTTTTTCACTTCTTAATAAAACATCTAATCTCTTTGTAGAATTATCTAAACATCTTTCAAATAAATCAACAAAAAAAGAAACAATTTGAGAAAATAAACATCTTTGTATTTCATTTTCAATAATAGCCATAAATGAAAATGATTTTCCTTTTGAATGTATTTCTGTACTTATATAACTTTCAATATATAATAATGCATTTATAAAAAAATAAAGTGACATTCCATAAAAAAATACAATTACTCTCATTTGAAATGATTCTAAATTTTTTTGTTTACAAAAAATATTAATTATATCTTGTTTTTCTTTTAATTTTGTAAAATAAAAATAACAAAAAGTTCTTTTATCATATTTTCTTGCATCTTCTACTACCATTTCATTTAATTCATCTTCACTAAAATCTTTTTGTAATAAATCATTTGGTGTTACATATTCATATATTATTACTTCATTTGATAATGATTCATTTGATAAATTTATACTTGGACTTCTTAATGTTGATGAACTATCAATTATTGATGATAAATTTTTTTCATGAATATTTACTTTTTTCTCTTTTTTTAATTGAATTGGTGAATCAAATTGTTCAAATGAAATATTTTTATTTTCTTTTTTTTTATTATTTGATTTATTATTTTCTTCTTTATCATTTTCATCATTTGAATATAAATCATTTGATAAATCAATTTCTTTTTTAATTATATTTTTATTTTTATTATTATCAGTTTTTTTTATATTTGAATTTTTTATTTTTTTAATAGTAATTTCATTAGGTATTGACTTTAAATTAGATTTTAAATTTGATTTTTTTTTAGGAGGAGATGATTTAAACATTGATTCTCTTCTAATAATTCTTTTAGAATTTTCTTCCAATTCAACAAAAATTGATTTAAAACCATTATTACAATACATAATTAAAAAAACTATTTGAACAAAAGCAAAAAAAACAATAACCCAACCACCTAAATTTATACTCCATTTTTTACTATTAAAAACATTTTTATAACATGCAAATAAATTAAAATTAGCATTTGCTAAAATTTCAGCAAATTCTCCTGTTACTGAATTATTTAAATTATCAAGTATAAAATTAGTTTTAGTTTCACATTCACAATCAGCTTCTGCAACATTTCCATTCATATTAATTCCTTTATAAGTACAACCACTTTCACAAATTGAATAATTTTGATAATAATTTTTAATTCTATCTTTAAGTGAAACATCCTTTCCATCTTCTGATGTGAATGGCATACAAAAATCAGTAAAGAATGGATCATTTATATCATATATATTTATATTATATTTTGATTGTAAATTTTGTGCTAATGTGAAATTACCTGAATTTTGTGTTGTTAATTGAACTTTTATTGTTATATTTTCTTTTTGACATAATGATATATCTATTTTTGATCCATTTAAAAAATAAAATGAATATGCTAATATTGGAGATGATCCTTTTTTTTCTGTGTAATCTGTTTTTAATGTTATTACTTTTGTATTATTTGGAATTGACATTTTGGAAAATACTTTATTTATACATTCTGTCATATTTATTATTGTTTGGTTTTTTAATGCTTTTATACAATCTAAACTTTCATATATTGTTGTTAAATAATTATCTTTTTCTCCTTTTATTAATGTTACTTGATTAGTTTTTCCTATATAAAAATCACTATAATTTTGAGCAATAAAATCAACTAAATTTGTTAATTGTTTTATAGTATATGGTGATGTATAATATTCATAATCACAAACATTATGTTCATTAATTAAACATATATTTTTCTCATTTGGTTCATGACCATCTGGACATGAAGTATAACATTTAGAATTATATAAATATACATTATAATTATTATCATTACAAAATATACAATCATTAGATAAACAATTTTCAACACATTGATTAGTTTTTTCTACAAAAATTGGACGAATTTCAGGACAAGATGAAATACAAAAAAAATTTGAGCCTGATAAATACCATAATTGTTTATCTTCAGTACAACAATTTGATGTTGAATCACTTGTTTTAATTAAATTACCATAAATACATTCATTACAATTATTAATATTATTTGTTCCTCCTTTTGAACAAGTTTTACATGTATTATAACATTTTTTATATAAATTATTATCAATATAATAACCTTCTTGAATTATATTTGAAGGTAAACATTTATATTCTCCATCAACTTTAATATAATATATATTATCACAACTTAAACATTTATTAAATGATAAACAAGTTTTACATTCACTTGAACATTTTAAAAATGTTTTTGTTGTTGAATCAAGATAATATCCTTCTAAAGTTCCTTCACTTTCAGTTAAACATTTTTTTGTAGTTTCTTCTATTAAAGGAAATGAATTTGTATTACAACATAAATTTTGTGGATTTGATGTACATAATGAATCAATTGTACAATCTGTGTTATCTGGTCCTGTACAATATATACATGATGAATGACAGGAAAAATACATATTATTTGATAAGTAAAGATGATTTGATTTTGCTTCTGAGGGAGAATAACATATATATGAATTTGATGATGATTTATATGCATAATAACCTGTGTTACAACATAGGAAATAATCATTAAATGTTGATGAAGGACATTTTATAGGATCTTGAAGACAGTTTGTGTTTGATAATCCATTACAATATAAACATGCAGAATCACATTGTTTTAAAATATTTCCTGTTGATAAAAAATATCTATTTGTTATAACAGTGTCTTCTGTTAATTGATAGCATGTATATGAATTATCTTCATTTTTAAATGGGTAATAATCTGTATTACAACAAATATTATATGAATTAAATTTATTATTTGTACTATCATATGCACAATTTTCTGTATCTTGAAGACAATTTGAATTTGTATCTCCTTCACAATTTAAACAAGCTATATCACATTGTAAAAAAATATTATCTGAAGTTAAATAATATCTATTTGTTATAACAGTATCATCTGTTAATTGATAACATGCATATGTATTATCTGGATTTTTAAATGGATAATAATTTGTATTACAACAAATATTATATATATTTGATAAACATTTTGTTGAATCTTGTAGACAATTTGAATTTAAAATACCATTGCAATATTTACATGATATATCACATTGTAAAAATATATTTTCAGATGTCAAATAATACCTTTTATTATCTATTTCTACTTCTTCTTCTGTATAACAAGTATATGTCTCATCTGCATTTTTAAAAGGATAATAATTTGTATTACAACAAATATTATATGAATTAAATTGATTATTTATATTATCATATACACAATTTATTGAGTCTTCAAGACAATTTGAATTTGTTTCTCCTTCACAATTTAAACAAGCTATATCACATTGTAAAAGAATATTATCAGAAGTTAAATAATATCTATTTGTTATTACAATATTATCTGTTAATTGATAACATGTATATGTATTATCTGGATTTTTAAAAGGATAATAATTTGTATTACAACAAATATTATATGAATTAAATTGATTATTTATATTATCATATGCACAATTTTCTGTATCTTGAAGGCAATTTGAATTTGTTTCTCCATTACAATTTAAACAAGCTGAATCACATTTAAAAAAAATATTTCCATTTAAATATAAACTATTATTATTTATACCTTCTTCTTCTGTATAACAAATATATTGAATACTATCATCATCATTAATAATTTTATATGGATAATAATTATCTGAACAATAAATTCCATAATCATTATTATAACTAGTATCTCCATCTAAACAATTACTATTCTCTGGTCCATTACATCTACTACAAGCAACATCACATTTTTTAAATAAATTATTATCAAAATAATATCCATTTTCAATTCCTTCATTTTCAGTAAAGCAAAATTCAGTAATATCATCAGAAGTAAAATAAGTAGGATAATAAGTATCATCAACACAACAAACATTAATACTATCATATAAAGTACAAGTAGAGTTAATTAAACATTTATTAGCTTCATCATAACATTTTAAACAAGAATAATCACATTCATCACATTTATTCTCACTATTAATAAAATAATGATCTTCACATTGAATACATTGTTCATTTTTAGATATAATTTCAGATGAAATACAATGACTTAATGAAGGATTAACTTTAATAGTTAATTTACAAAACATATATTCAGAATCAGAAGCACTTGAACTTACAGAAAAATCAAAAGTATAAGTACCACTTTTTATTGAATTATATTTCCAAATTAAATATGATGGTTTATGTGTATTAGATTCATAATCTGTTGTTGTTGTTGTACTTAAATCTGTATTTGTACTTGTTGTTGTGAAAAATATATTATTTTCATCATTTGGAATTTTTATTACTACATAAACAACATCATAACTATATTGATTAATACCAAAATTTGTATTATTTAAAAAATCAATTTCTGTATTAATATAAATAGTACTTTCAACTTCAAAATCATTACAAACAGGATTATGAACTAAAGAAAAACAAGCTTTTGATTCATAATTAAAAAAAACTCCAGAAACTCCATTAGAAACAAAAATTAAATTAATAAAAATACTACCAGTAGGTAAATAACTAGAAATATCAATATTTCTTCTTTGATAATTATTATAAGTATAAAAACTCATTTCATTATCAACAATTAAAATTTCTGAATAAATAAAACCATTATCTCTAGTATTACAAATACCAGCAATAATATTATCAGATAGCATAGTAGTATCCCAATAAGTAATATCATTTTCAACATTACATTCAAATACAGAAGCATAATTTCCATCATATGATAAAGTACTAATTTTATTTAAATATAAATAAGTACCAGAATAAACTGTACTAGAAGCACATTGTATAATTACAACATATAAATATTTATCTTTCATACCTGAAAATAATACATTATCACCATTATATGCAGAAAGTTTTATTCCATGATAAGTTTTACTTATATCAGGTTCAATACTATCTCTACAATTATTTTCATTATATGAACAATTATATGCTGATGATGTATAATTTAAAGTTAAATCACTATTAAAAATATAGTAACTTGCTTTATTATCAGTAAGATAATAAAAACAAATTATAAAGTTTGAAGTTTTAGTTATTGCACAATCAATAATGTTATTTAATACTGTTATTTCAGTTGAATTTTTTATGTTTGTACCATCTCTTGAATTAAATAATAATATTTTTGCTTGGTCAGAAATTATTTCTACTAAAATAAAAATATTTCCTCCACATGATAAAATTGGAATTGATAAAGTATTTGAATCTGAATATAAAGTTGAAGAAATAATATTTTCAAAATTATCTTTATTAAATATTTCAAAATTTGATATTGTTGCTGAGACTATATTTGTTGATGTATAACATGTTTTAGTAAATGAAGAATATGAAGGAAATGGATTTGATTTTATTTTATGTGAAGAAAATGTTAAAAAATTTGAAGGGTAATTTGCATAATAATCTGATGTTGATAATGATTCAGATCCTGCATAAATTGGTGATGATGATGTTAAAGAAAGTGTTTTGTAATGTTCCATTTTTGTTGATGATAATATTGTTTTAATGATGAAAATGATAAAAAGAGGAAATATTATTTTCATTTTTTTTTTTAATATTTTTTTTGTAATTATTTTTATTTATTTTTCAGTAAATGAAATTGGGAAATTTATTTAATTATTTTATAATTTATAAGTTAGGATTTATTATAATTTTTTATAAATATAATTTTTTTTTATTATAATAATTTTAAAATTATTTAAGCATTTAGTTTATTTTTTCTTTTAAATTCTTAAAAAAATAATAAAAAAATAAATGGATAACGAAGAAGAAAAAAATGCAAATCAAAATGTAAATATATCAAAAAATTATAATTCATATATGGAACCTGAACAAAATGATGAAAATAAAACAGAAATTAATAATAATACAATAGATAATACATTAAATATTAATGATATATCAACAAATATAAATCAAAATTCAAATTCTCAAAATTCTTTATTATTCAAAAGTTTACATGAAAGAAATTTTTATGAAGCAGAACAATCATATTTAAAATTAAAAAATGAAATAGATTTAATAACAAATTCTTCAACAGAATCAGATTTAACAGAATTATCAAAAGAAAATTCAAAAATGCTTATAATTTTAAATAAATTAAATGAAATAATGACACTATTTACAAAAAATGCTTTAAAAATAAAAAAAAATATAAATAAAAATCTTAATAATAAAAATGATATTAAAATTAGAATAAATGCAAATAATTATAAAATTATAAATCAATATAGAAATGAATATAATTACTTAGATAATAAAATTAAAATTTTAAATGATCCTTCACATCAGAATTATTTAATTCAAGAAAAAGAATTATTAAAAGAAGAAATTGAATCTATGGAAAATGAAGTAAAAAATTTAAAAAAAATTGAAGAAATAAATAATACTTTAATAGAAAAAAATTTAAAAAATCCTTATTTACAAAAAATGTTATTAAATAGAATGGAAGTTGATTATTATAATTTAGAACTTTCTTATAAATTAATAAAAACAAATTCAGAAAAAAATAAATTAAGAATTGAAGAAAATGATATAAGAATAAAAGAATTATTAGAATTAAAAGAAAGATTAGATAAAATGGCAAAAGAATTATATAATATAACAGAATATTTAGATGTAAAAGAATTAAAATTAAAAAATGAAGAAGATAAAAAACAATTAAATAGATTAAGAAAAAATTATAATATTTCAATAAATGCTTTAGAGAGTTTAAAAAGAAAATATATTCAAGGTGTAAAAAATAGTGAAAATGAGAAAATATTAAAAGAAAAAAAAAAAGAAGATTTAGAAAAAGAATTAAATGATGAAGATGAGAATTTAAAATTAATGATAATTGAAAATGAAAAATTAGAAAAACCTTTAAGAGATTTACAAAAATTAATATGGAAAATAAAAAAAGAAAGAAATACAAAAGCTTATCAAGATTTTATTAATAAAAGAAGAAGAGAATTATTAGAAAAAAAACAAAGAGAACTTGAATTATTAAGAAAAAAACAAAATAGATTTAAAAGTCAATCTTTTGAAAAAATGTTAAAAAAATTTTCAGAAAGAGGAATAAATTCTAAAAGATATAATTTTAATATAAATACAGAAAATGATTATGATTATTATTCTCAAAGAAGAGGTTTAAGTGGAAAAAATAAATTTGATAATAATAGTTTACTTAATTCATTTAAAAAAAATAATAAAATTGATAAAGGAAATAGATTTGTTATTAGTGCATCTTATAATAGAAATGATAGGAATAATAATGAAAAAAGTGATTCAAAACTTTATTCAAAAATTAGATTACATAAAAAAATAAAAAATGATTTATTAGATTCAGAAGATAAAAATAATGATGATGGAGAATTAGATGAATTTAATTATTTAGAAAAGGAAGAACAAGAAGATGATAAAAATTCATTTATTCAAAAAGAAAACGATGATAATGAATTTAATAAGAATAAAAAAAATAATTTCGATAATGATTTAAATAAGAAAAATAAGAATTTTAATAATGATGAAAATAATAATAAAGATAATGATAAAAATAAATTAAATAAATTTAATCAATCTCGTAATTCAGATTTAAATGGAAAAAATATAAATAATAAAAGTAAAGATGATGAAAAAAATAAAAATAATAAAAATTTAGATAATAATACATCAAATAATAATTTAAAAGATAATAATAAATCAAAAAATAAAAATGATAAAATAGATAATAATCCCATTTCTAAAAATACATCAAATAAAAATATTAAAAAAATAGAAAAAGATAATGATCCAAATAAAAATAAACCAATAAGAAATTCAATTGTGGATAATAATTTATTAAACAATTCAAAATTAAAAAATACATCAGATAGTAATATATTAGATGATTTAGATAAAAAAAATAAAAATAATATTAATATTAAAACAAAACAAGATTCAAATATATTTAATAAAAGTGCAATTAAAAAAGTTCCAGATTCACCAATTTCAAATGATAATATTTTTGATGATGATGATGATGATTTTATTTTAAAAATTAATGAAGGTAAAAATGGAAAATCAAGTTTAATGAAAGAAAAAAAAAATGATGAATTAAATAATGAATTTAATAATAATAATAATAAAAAAAATAAAGAAAATATTTTTGATATATCTTCTTCTTCAATTTCTTCTGATATATTTAATAATAATACAAAACCTGTAATTAAAAATAAAAATAGATATGAAGTTATTCAAAAAGAAAGAGGAAATTATGGTTTAAGAAATAAGGCTTTTTTCCATAAATTTTTAACCCAAAAATAAATAATAATGGTTTTATAATAATATACATATTTTATTGATAAATATAATTTTAAATTTTAAAATAATTTTAAAAAAGATTTTTTTTTAAAAAGTTAAATAATAAAAATATTGTTTGAAATTTTAGAAAAATTCTAATTCAAATATATATTATTTATTATATTCTTGTTATGATATTTATATTTTTCCAAAAATAAGATTTTTTATTAATATTATTTTTCTATAATAAAACTCTATATTATTAAAAATACTTTAATCTATTATTTTTATAAACACAAAAACAATGCTAAGTTTAATTTTTATTTTAATATTTATTTATTTGAATTCATATTTGTTGAATTAGCAGAAAAATTTCTTTGATGAATAGGAGGAAATTTTCCTATGGTATTATTATTATTATTACTTTGTTGATAATTAAAAATTAAAACATTAATATTATTAACAAATTTTTTTTGATTTATTTTATCAATACTTTTTTGTTTTTCTTTTACAATATCTTCATCATCAAATAAAATTTTAGGTTTACTTTTTTTTTTAATATGATAATTTTTATTAAAACTTCTTTCTTTTTTCAAAATTCTATTTTTCTCATTTTTCTCATCACTATTTTTAAGAAAGCTTTTTTCTTTACTTTTACTTTTACTAAAATTCCTAGATAAAGAAAAATTTAAATTCCCATTTAATTTAAAATTAAAATTCCTATTTTTATTATGATTCAATTTCTTATTTTTAATTTCCATTTCTAAATCATATTCAATTTCATAATAAATATGTGGATTATCAGCAACTAATTTTTTATTATTACCATCATTTTTTTTTTCCTTTATTTTCCTATCAAAATATAAATAATCCTCAAATCCATTTTTAAATTCTTCACCATTAAAAATTTTATTATATCTTTCTTGTGTATTAACTCCAATTTTTTCAATAGCATTACAATATTTATAATCATAATTATCACTATTTAAAGGAATAAAAGGAGAGTTCATTTTTCCTAAATACAAATCTCCCCAATTAAAATCTTTAAACCATAAATGTTCCTTTAATTCTTTAATACCATTAAAGCCTAATCTCTTAATAGGTTTCCTAATAATACATTTATTAATAAAATCAGCAGAATATTGACTCCAATTTCTAGGAATATTATTTAAATTAATTCTCACTTGTTTAGCCATAATATTATCTTTAATTTCTTTTCTAGAATTTCCTTTATAAGGTCTAAAACGATGCATACATTCATAACCAATAACACCTAAAGCAAAATAATCTACTGTTATTGAATGTTCTAAACCACACATTACTTCAGGTGCCATATATCCTGGTGTACCACTTGTATCTTTTGATGTATTATTTGATATTTTTTTTGCTATACCAAAATCAGTTAAATGAATTTTTCCTTTGGAATCTAATATTAAGTTCTCTGGTTTTAAATCTCTATGCATTATTTTATTTTTATGTATGTATTCTAAACTTAATATTATACATGCTATAAAAAATTTTGTTTCTTTTTCATTAAAGTAATTTTGACAGAGTTGATAACGTAAATCTCCTCCTGTAAATAAATCTATTATTAAATATAAATTTAAATTGTCTTGAAATGCATAATGCATGTTTACTATGAAAGGATGAGATAAGTAACTTAGGAAATTTCTCTCGTTTTTTATTGATGATATACTCTTTTTGTCTATTATTTTTGCTTTTGACATTTCTTTCATTGCATATTGTTTTAATGTCTTTTTTTGAGTTACTTTCCATACTTTTCCAAATCCTCCTCTTCCTATTATGTTTATGTATTCAAAAGAGTTTTTGTTTAGTTCTATTGTTTTTTTTTAAGTTTTAATTTTATTATATGGAATTTATTTACTTTCTTGAGTTTTTTGTTGGATTTTTTCTGGGTTGTTTTCTATTTTTTTTAATAAGTTTAAAAAATTTGTATTTGACATTTGATTTTTTTTTATATTTAGTAAATAATATTTTTTTATTAAATTTTTATATAATTTATAAAATTAAAAATTATATTAATTTTAGATTTAACATAATTATTTATTGTTATTATTTTTTTTATATAATGAAATAAATAAATTAATTCTTTTTATTCATTTTAATATCTCTTTATATTATAATAATTAGTTTATTTAAAATAATTTTTTGCTTTTTATATATTTTATTCTTATATTTCTTTTATTTCAATATTATTATTACTTTTTCATTAGAATAAAATCAATTAATAGATTTTATTATTCAATTTTTATTTTTTGATTGACTTTTTTATTTTATATGAAAGAAGAGAGAATATATTTTAAAAATAGGATGAATATTTTATAATAAAAAAAATAATAAACTTTTATTGAAGAAAAAATATTTTTGAAGAAAAAGAACAAAATAATATGATTGAAAAAGTTGAAAAGCCATAATAGAAGAATATGAGTATATGATAAAAGAAGATAAATAAAATGAAGAAAGAAAAATAAGATAAAAATAATTCAAATAATATCATAATAATAATAGAAAAAAACCCCATAATCATCATATCTCGTATTAAAACCAAAATAAATATATATTCCAACATACTCTAAACTATAAAATTATAAAATTAATAAAATAAAAATAAAATAAAAAAAAAAATAAAAATTAATTCAAAAAAAAAAAAATAAATTTTTATTTTTTAAATATCCAAAAAACACATTAAACTCATTAAAAAAAAAATGAGTGAAGTGACAGACAAAGAAATATTAGAAGCAAGAAAGAAACTAGCAGAAAAATTTGGAAACACTCAAATAGGAGGTAAAGGAACCCAAAGAAGAAAACACGAGGCAAAAAAGAGAGGAAACAAAGTAGAAACAGATAAAAAAATAGAAGCAATAGCAAAAAAATCTCAAGCAAAAAAATTAACTGAAGTAAGTGAAATAAACATATTCAAAGATGATAATACAGTAATTCATTTTAAAAAACCAACATTGGAATATTCATTTAAAGAAAAAGTTTCATTTGTTTCTGGATTACATGAAACTAAAAATATAAAAGAATTATTACCTGCAATTATTAAACAATTAGGACCAAAACAATTTGAATTTATGAAAGAATATGCAGAAACTCTTAAAACTAAAGATAAAAAAGATGATAAAGATGAACAAGCTCCTGAATTAGTTGAAGATTTTGAAAGTGTTTCTAAAACAGATGATAAGAAAAATAAAAAGAAAAAAAAAGAAAAAAATGCTAAAAAAAATGAAGATAAAAAAAATCAAGAAGAAGAAAAAAAAAATGAAGAAAATAAAGAAGAAGAAAAAAAAGAAGAGGATAAAAAAGAAGAGGATAAAAAAGAAGAAGGGAATTAATAGGTTTATAAGAAATAAATATTGGGATTGAAGATTATTATTATTTTTTTTTTTTGAATATGAATGGGTTTTTTTTTTTTTTGGCTTTTTTTTATTTTTTTTTACAAGTTTTTATTGTTTTTTGTTTTTTTTATTAATTTTTTTTTTTTTTCATTAAAATATTTGTTAATTAAAATATATGTATGTATAGTTAAATATCTTTAATTTATCATAAATAATACATTTATTGAAAAAGAATTATTTAACTTTTTTAAAAAATATATCAATTTATTTCTGAATTTAATTATGATATAGTTAATTTAAAATTAAATACATTTCTAGAATTTTAGAATACTATTATATTTTATCCAATCAAATTTATAAGTTTTTTTTAATATTTAAGGAAATTTAAATTTAATAAAAATAAAAAAATGGGAAAGAAAAGAATATCAAAGAAATTTAAAAAAAGTAACAAATCTCAAAAACCAAACTCTTCTTCACCAGTAATCCAAGGAATAACATATTCAAATATAAAATTTATAAAAAACAATCATAAAGATAATATAATATATATGAATTTAATTCAAAATAAAAAATATATTTTAGCTGCATCAAATTATAAAATAACATTACACGACTCAATTACATATAATCAATTATCAGAAATAAAAATAACAAATAGTCCCTTAGCAGAAATTATTGAATTAACAAATGGAATGATTGTTGCAATTACTAATTCAGATTATTATTTCTTAAAAATAGATAATAATAATTCAATAGAAAAAATAAATCATATTTCATATATAAATCCACAAATTACAAGTGGACTTTTTCAACTTAATGATGAAATAATTGTAATTGGAAGAGATAAAATGATTTTTTTTTATGATTTTAATAAATATGAAAATATTATTACTTTAACTCCAGATAATATTGTTTTATCATGTATTCAATTAAATGATCCTGATAATATGATGTTAATTTCTTATAATTGTGTTTCTTTTTATCATTTATTAACTTATGATCAATATAAATATTTTGAATTTCCAAATAATGAAATTAAAAAAAATATCTTTTTAGATAAAGAAGATAAAGAAATTTTATTTTATTCTGAAAATTTTATTGGTATTTATAATATAAATGAAGAAAAATTAATTAAAGAAATTAAAACAAAAATTACTATTTCATGTTTAATAAAATTAAAAGATAAAAATTATATTGTTATAGGAGGAATTGATGGAAGTGTTTTTGTTTATAATTTAGATTCAGAACAAAATATTATTAATTATAAAATGGGAAATTGTTGTATTTATGGAATTTTTGAATTATCAAATGATAGAATTTTATTTAATTGTACAAATAATAAAATTGTTTTAGCTAATTATATTCAAGGTATTATTTATTATAAAAAAAAATCAAAAAAAATTAATGAATTTAAAAAAGGGATTTTAATGGATAATAATGATTTAATTATTGGATGTAAGAACAATTTTATTTTATTAAATTAATTAAATATATATTTGCTATTTATTTATAATTTTATTATTTATATAACTTGCTTAAATCTTGTAATTCATTTCCAAAAAAACTTTGGTCATCAAAACTATCAAAAATTTTTTTATTTGTATTAATCTCACTTATATCATCATTAAATATACTAAAATTCTTTTCAGGTTCAATTTGTTTTTTTATATTTGTTATATTTAAATTATCATTATTTTCATTTATATCATCATTAAAATCATTAAAGTTATTATTTTGAAAATATTTGACTTTATTTCTCTTAATATTTGATTTTATAATTCTCTCATGTTGAATATTTGATATAATCAATTTTTTTTTTGATAATGTATCATATGATTCATGATTAATTTTCTTACCATCTGCACTCAATTCTATAATATCACTATCAAATGAAAATTGTTTTTGAAATTCATATTTTAAGAATTGTTCAGTAATATTTTCTTTTTTCATTATTTTTAATCCATATTTATCATTTTTTTTATCCTTAAACGTTAATATTAAATCACTAATATTTGACATTATATTATACTATTATAAAAAACAATAATTTTTAAAAAATAAAAACAATAAATTAATTACACCAATTTTAAATTAATAATAAAAATAAGAAAAAAAAATAAAAAAATTAAAAAAAATAATAAATTAAAATATACACAATACCATTTTAATCCAAAAAAAAATTTTAATTAGTATTTATTTCAACAAACTGTCCTTTATTCCATAAACCTTCTTTAACAATATCACCAAAAA
>JAJMZS010003108.1:0-42709 GCA_023807205.1 Isotricha prostoma
ATCTTTATAAACAGATATTTATTTATATAATATAAATTTAGAACTTAATATTATATTCTTTTATATTGTAAAATTTGTAATTATATTCTTAATTGCAAATTGACTAGAGATTAAATTCAATGTTTTACTAATAATATTTATAAATAATTTTTATTAATAATTTAATTAAACATCTTGCTTCTCTATTATTTAAATTGTTATTTTATTTTTCTTGATACTATACTTAATAATTATGAGTTAAAATTTTATTCATTTTATTTATTCTATAATTTAAAAATTGAAGATAAATTAAATATTATTCTTTAAATTGTCTTTTTAAAATTGATAAAAAATTAACTTTTCATAAAATTATCATTTATTTTTTGTTAATGGAAATAAGTCTTTCTTAATTTTATTAAAAAAATATTAATTTTATTTTATAATTTTTATTCCCTCCAATCTTTATGTTATATATTTCAATATAAAAAATAAAAAAATCAAAATGAAAAGACAATCAAATAACAAGAATATATATTCAAAATATGATATATCCTATGAAGATTTTTCATTTAAATCAAATGAAAAATATATAAATTATAAACTAAAGCAAAATTTAAAACCTTTATTTTTTAATTTCAAAAATCCATTTCCATTGATTAATTATGAAAATTTGTTAAATTTTGAAACAAAAAAATCATGTTTTTCAATCGACACAAGCGAAAGTGAAGAAGATGAAAAGAATCAAAATGAAAATTCATCTTTTCCTTTATTAAAAAAAAACTTTTTTGATGAAGAAAATAAGAATCAACAAAATAAAGTACAAATCAAATCATATTTGTTTAATTTTTAGTTTAAAATGAAATAAAGAAGTTGTAAATTTGAATTCTAATTTTAATTTTAAAATATTATGAATTAAATTTAATATTGATGTATATTTATTTTATTTATCAATGAAAGAAATTTAAAATAGATTTATTTACTGTTAAGAATTTATAAAAAGAATATATATTTATTATAATTATTGATAATTTTGTAAAAAGATTTTATAAATTTTAATTTAGTATTAATAGCTTGAAGGTATAATTGTCAATCAATTTCTTTTATGAAGCAAAATAAAAATATTTTTATCATATTTTCTTTAAATTAAGTTTATAAAAAATCTTAAGAACTTTTTTATCTTTTAAGTTTTTTATTAAATAAAATAAAATAAAATACAAGATTAAATTTTGTGTTAATTAATCAATATTTAAATAAAAATAAATAAATATTTTTGAATAATTAAAAATAAACAGATAATTTAAACATATATTAAATGATTGATAGTTACTATCATAAATATATTAATGATAAAAACAAATAAATTCATTTTTACCACCTTTTTTTATATGAAAATAAAATAAAACATAATAATAATAAAACAAAAAAATTATAAAAAGAAATGAAATAATTAAGTAATTGAAATATAAAAAAAAAAAATAATAATAAATCTGAGAGTACTGATTTAAAAACATTAAATAATGATAACAAAAATAAAACAAAATTAATAAAAAATAATTTTTTTAATATGAAAACTATATATAAACGAAGAAGAAATATATATATAAACGAAGAAAAAATGTTTGAATATAAAAAAAAAATATATAAGAAAAAATTCCTTAAAAAAATTTAAATTATTAGAAGATGATAATGAATATTTAGTGAAGTAATCTGTAAAAATATAAAAATTATAAACAAGAATCATCAAATTATAATTTATTTTAGGAAAAGAAAAGAAATTTCAATTTTTGAAAATGAAATTAAAATTATTAAAGAAAATAAAATAAATACTTTAAATTTTGAAAATGAAATTGTATTAATCAAAAATGAAAATAAAAATTTAAAAGAATTTAAGAAAAAAATTTTTGAATTATCCAAAAATATTATAATATAAAAAAATAAAAATGCATTATATTAATTAAAAACTTCTATTTTATTTAATAAAATAAAAATAAATGATGAAAATATAAATAATTTTTATTTAAATTTTATTGAAGGATTAATAAATATTATTATTAATAATAATAAAATTAAAACTACATGAATATAATTTATTGTTAATCAATAAGGAAAATGAAATTGAAAAAATAAAAAATCAATTAGAAAATATTGAGCTAAAATATTAAATAGAAATAAAACAAAAAGATGATTTAATAAAAGATTTACAAAGCTAAATTAAAAATAATTTTAAATAATTTTAAATCAGAAAGTTTAAATAATTTGATAATAAATTTAATGAATATAATTTAAATAAAAAAGAATTAAAATATAAATATAAAAAAAGAAATATATTAAACAAAAAGAAAAATTGACATAATATTTTGCAAAATTATATTATAAATTTTTTTAAAAAAATAAATTTTTAAAAATTTAAACATACGTAAACAATAATATGAATATTTAAATAAAATAAATTTTAACAACTCTAAAAGTAATTTTTTAATCATTAATTCCAAATTTATCATCAACTTCATTAATTTGAGGAGTATAATCATATTCATCAAATATTTCATTAGCTCTTTTTTTTCTTCGTAATAAAATAGATTTTTTATAAATTAAATAAATTAAACCAAATATAATGAGTCCTAAAATAAAAACAAAAATCCAAATAATTAAATTTCCTTTTTTTTTATTTGTAATATTATCAGAATAAAAACCAATAGTTTTTTTATCAATATTAAAAATTAATTTATATTTTTTTAAAAATAATCTCCCAAAAACCCAATTATCAGCCCTATAATTACCAAAAGTAATTAAAAATAAATATTTATCATTATCTTTTATAAAAAGATCATTATGATCTAAAACAAAAGTAAAATTTAAATCTTTACTATAAAATTGAAGAGGAGGAAATTTAGTAATATCAAGACTACTTGGACAAGTATAATAAAATAAACTATCTTTACTATATAAATTTCTTTCACATTTACTAATATTTAAATATTTCTCTTCTAAAAATTCTCTATATTGTTTTGTTCCTTCAATAATTCCTAAATCTATATAAATTTTAACATCTTTTATTAAATTAAAAGATTGATTATTCCATGATATATTATCAAAACTAAATTTCCAATTTCCATTTGAATCTGCTTTTTGTGTATTATGATAATATTTTTGATTATAATTTTTATTATATTGATGTGGATATTCACCAATTATAATATCTCCTTCATCATCATTTTTAAATTCAAAACAAAATGTATATGAATTAATATAATCTTTTTTTTTTAAATTTGAAATAAATAATTGTTCTCTTACAATTGAAATATCTTCCATTTTTAATCCAATTTGACCATATGGTAATTCTCTTTTATATTCTAATTTAGTTGCTAAAATATATGAAACATTAACTTCTAATTCTTTTCCATTTAATTTTTGCATTTTCATTATATCAGTTGAATAATATCCTTGTTTAAATTTTTGCATATAAAAATCAATTATATAACTTTTTGATTTTGAAAAAGTTGATGATGCATTTTCATCATATTTTCCTTCTATTTCTTTACTTTTGATTGAAAAGGGAGAATATTCCATTGTTAATTTTGTTTCTATTTTTTGAGAAGGTGTTCCAATTAAAATTTCTGTATATATATGATAATTTTTTAAATATTCATATAAATTTGATTTGGAATGTGGTGATTTTTGAGTAAAATGAATTTTTAATGGTTCGAGGATTACTGATTTAATTATGAAAATAATTGAGATTAAGGAAATTTTATTTCTCATTGTTTTTAATGTATATTTTTTTTTGAAATAATTATTTTATTTTTTTTTTAGTTTTTTTAATATAATTTTGTTTAATTTAATTTTGGAGATATTAATTAAACAATTTTTTTTAAAATTATTTTTTTTTCTGTTCTTTTAATTACGGTATTTGTACAATAATTTATTATATAATTAAAATTATTATATTCAAATTGGTTTCTAAATTAAATTGTAATTTTAATTATATTTCTATTTATTTAAAATATATCTTTTACAAATATTCTTTATTTAATTAAATCATACTAATAAATTTCCTTTTATATATTTTAATTATTATTTTAGATATTATTCTTTTTTTATAATAAAATTTGGATTTTTACCAATCTTCAAATAGGAAAAAAATTTTTTTGTGGGAATGATATTTATTTTAATATAAAGTTTGATGACTTAAGAATTGTTATAGAGATAATAGAAAATTTTTTTTATATATAAGTTTATATATTTAATTGTTCTCATTAAATATTATTCTATTTGTATTTTATAATAATGAAAAGAATATATATATTTCTTTAATACATTTGGACATAATATGCATTAATTTTATTATGGATTTCAGTATTATTTCATTTATATTTAATGTTCTTTTTAGAAATATATTCTTTCATAATATTAAATCAATTTAAATATTAAATTTATTTTTTTTTATTTATCTTTTTTTAAAAAAATCGTCCAATAATATCATATCTTTTTCCATATAATATTAAATAACTATTAATTTTAATTAATACTAATAAAAAATCTAATCTTATTTAACCAAATAACAAAATTCTAAAAAAAAAAAAAATTTAAAAAAAAATAAAAAACCTTGTATGAATGATATAAAACCCATTAAAAATTAATTTTTTATCATATAAAAAAATAAATGCAAAAACTCGAAGAAGGTCATTTTTTCTTTTCTTCAGAAAGTGTAACCGAAGGTCATCCAGATAAACTCTGTGACTTACTTTCAGATTCAATTCTCGATGCATGTTTAAAGCAAGATCCAAATTCAAAAGTTGCAATAGAATCAGTAGCAAAATCAAATATGATTCTTATTGCAGGTGAATTATCAACAACAGCAAAAATTGACATTGATCAAATAGTTCGTGAAAGAATTAAAGAAATAGGATATGATGATGAAGCAAAAGGACTTAATTATAAAACATGTGATATATTACAAAAAATTACAATTCAATCACCTGATATTAGTCAAGCTGTTCATGAAGGAAAAAAAGAAGAAGATTTTGGTGCTGGTGATCAAGGTCATATGTTCGGTTATGCTACTGATGAAACTGAGGAACTTTTTCCATTTTCTCATTTAATGGCAATTAAATTATCATTAAAATTAACAGAAGTACGTAAAAAAGGAATTCTTCCTTGGTTACGTCCAGATGGTAAAACACAAGTAACAGTAGAATATAAAAAAGAAGATGGTCATGTAATTCCACTTCGTATTCAAAATATATTAATATCAGCACAACATGATCCAAATATATCAAATGAACAAATAAAAGAAAATATAAAAACTCATGTAATTCAAGAAGTTATTCCTCAAAATATGATTGATGAAAATACTAATTTTTATATAAATCCATCTGGTATATTTATTATTGGAGGACCAGAAGCTGATACAGGATTAACTGGAAGAAAAATTATTGTTGACACATATGGTGGTTGGGGTGCCCATGGAGGAGGAGCCTTTTCGGGTAAGGACTGCTCTAAAGTGGACAGGAGTGCTGCCTATGCTGCCAGATGGATTGCTAAAAGTCTTGTTAGTATGAAATTATGTAAGAGAGCTCTTGTACAAATTGCTTATAGTATTGGTATTAGTGAACCTTTAAGTGTTTATGTTGATTCTTATGGTACTGTTAAAGAAGGATTTACTGATAGAATTCTTAGTGAAATTGTTATTAAGAATTTTGATTTGAGACCTGGTGTTATTATTAAAGAATTGGAACTTAAAAAACCTATTTTTGCTAAAACTGCTTGTGGAGGACATTTTGGAAGAAAGGATGAGGAATTTAAATGGGAAGTTCCTAAAAATTTGGATGTTAATGTTTAAAATTGGTAATTTTTATTATTATTTTTTTTTAGATTTTTGATTTTTTTTAATTGTTATTTTTTGTTTATATTATTCCTTTTTATTCTGAAATTGAATTTTAAATTTTTTTTATTTTTTTTATTAGTTTTTAAAGATTGAATAAAAATTAATATAAACATAATATTATTTTATTAAAGCATAAATATATTTAAATATTTAATAACAAAATAAAAAATGCAAAATAAAATTTATTTATTTTTAATAATCGTTTTTTTAATTAATTGTCAACAAACATCAGAAATAAATGAGCAAAATAATGATTCAATGAAAGGGAAAATTCATTTTACTTTAATAATATTTTTAAGTATGGTAATAGGATTAGTTGCAATAGTAATTATTTTAATGTTTATTTATCAACCTTCAATTTCAAACTCCCAAAATATTATTGTTCCTACAACTGAAACAAATGATGGAGAAGAATTAGAAGATTTAAATATTGATCCAAGACCATTAAATGAAAATAAATAAATATAATTCAATTTTTTTCAATATTTAATTCAATTAAATTAATAAAAAAATAATATATTTAATATTAAATCTTATAATTTATTATTGATAGAAATTTCAGTTTTTTCTCAAAAAAGTAAATGTGAAAAAAGCTAATAAAATAAATATATTTAGATATTATTTTAATTAAAAATTTAACATAAAAATAATATAAATGGAGTATCATTTTCCATCTGAATTCACAGATAAATATACATGTTTTTCAAAAAACTCGATTTTCATTATACCACATGATTTAAATTGTTATGATTATGATGATATTATATCATCAAATTGGAATGAAAATAAAGATACAGATTCAATTGAAAGTTCAAATAGAAGTACAAATCATACTTCATTTGAAAATTTGAAATTTATGTCAGTTTTAAGAGATAATTGGAAAAATAGAATAAAAAAAACAATAACAAATTCGAAAACGAAAATATTAAAAAAATTAGGAATGAAACAATAAATTAGAATATTGATAAATTTGTAATTAATTTCATATATTTTAGGTAATTTATTAAAATAATAATTATATTTTTGTTTTTTGGGTTCAATTGATTTTAGTTATAATAAAATGTAAAAAAAATATTAGCTTTATAATTAAAATTAGCTGTTTAGGAAATATAAATATCAATTAATTAACTAGATTGTTAAATTTAACAAACAAAAATTAGATATTTTGTTTGAAGGAATATAAATCTAATCGCTTCATTAATTATAAGAAACAATGTAAAAAGTAATTAACTTATATAATAATCTTTTTTTAAATAAAAAAATTAAAAAAAAAATAAAAATTAAATTAAATGTTTTTTTTTTTTTTTATAAAAAATAAATAAATTTTATTTTTAAACTTTATTCTTTTTTAGAAGCAAAAGATTTATTCATAGGTTTCTTACTTACAGTTTTATTATAATTTATGAAATTTTTTCCTTTAACAGCTTTATCACCTTCTTTAACTATTTTTTCAAGTAATTTAATTTCATTTTTTTGTTGATTTTCCAATTCTCTAAATCGATTTTTATATTTTAATAAAAGAGCTTCAACTTTAATTGCTCTATCTTTTTTAAATTTATTATAACTTGCTTGAATTCTTTGTTCTAAAGCTTTAGTTTCAATATTTTGTTTATTTTTCAAATTTTCAATTTCTTTTTCATATTTTTTTGCTTTTTCAATTTCAAATAATTCTTTATCTCTATTTTCTATATTTGATACTTCAATTTGTGCAAGATGTGCTTTTTGATAACTAAAAAAAAATTAAAATTATTTTATTTAAATTTTACTCTTTTTGTTTTACATATAATTCTAATTTTTTATTTGCTGCTGCTAATTCACTTGTTGGTTTTGGTATAAATTTTGAATATTTTTCATCAAATTCTTCTTCAAATTTTTTTATTTGTTCTTCATGTTCTTTTTCTAATTGATTTTGTTTTTCTTGAAATTCATTTGTTAATTCGTAAAATTTTTTATCTCTTTCAATATTAAATTTATTTAATTCTTCTTTTTGAGTTGATTCTAATTCTTCTTTTTCTTGCATATGTCTAAATTTTGCTTCTTCTAAATTTTTTTTATCTTTTACTTTATTTAATTGAATTATTCTCTGTTTAGCTAATTCTGCTTCTACAAATTTTCCCTCTTTTTCTGATTTACTCATAAATTCTTCTAAAATTCCAATATATTCATCTATTTTTTCAATACTCATTTCATTAAAATTAACTGATGTATTACTTAATTGACTAACGTTTAATTCAGTCATTATATATTTAAAAAATAAAAAATAAAAAAATAATAAAAAAATTCAAAAATAAAAAATAAAAAAAACAACAAAAAAAAAAATAAAAAAAATAATGGAATCAGAGGAAAAAATTTCTTATTCCTACGAAACATTATGGAAAGCAATAATTCGTCCTCCACGTGATGAATACACAGAAGAATTTTTAGGTGATCCAATATTTACTTTTAACCAAAAAACCTACATTCGAAAAGACTACACTCTTCTTTCCTCAGAAGGACATCGTTTATATTGTTCTTTCATAGAACCAGAACCAGGATCACGTCCATCAAAAGAAATGCCAGTAGTAATATATCTTCATGGTAATTCCTCATCTCGATTAGAAGGTCTTAGAATGGCACCTCATCTTCTTCGTCGTGATATAAATTTATTTGTTTTTGATTTTGCAGGATGTGGTTTAAGTGAAGGTGAATATTTATCACTTGGTTATCATGAGAAAGATGATATTAAAATTATAATTGATTTTGTTTGTAATTTACCTGGTGTTGGTAATATTGGTTTATGGGGACGTTCAATGGGTGCTGCTACTACTATGATTTATGGTCATAAAGATTCTAGAGTTAAAGCTATGGTTATGGATTCTCCTTTTGCTAATTTTTCTGATATGGCTAAAGATTTAGCTAGAAGAATGATTAAGTTACCTAATTTTATTTTCTCTGCTGCTATTTCTATTGTTGGAAGTACTATTAAAAAAAAAAATGGATTAGATATTAAGAAATTAAATCCTATTGATAGTGCTGAATTTACTGAAACTCCTTGTTTTTTTATTCATGCTAATAAAGATGAATTAATTAATAAGGAACATTCTGATAAATTGTTTGAGAAAGTTAAAGGAGTTAAAATTTTGAAAAATTGTGATGGTGGACATAATAGTAAAAGACCAAGGGAAATTGTTGTTAAAGTTGCTAAATTTTTTAATAAATATTTAAGAGGAATTGATGAGGATGAAAATAGTAGTAATGAAGAAAAACTTTATATTGAGATTGAACCTGAAAATGGAAGTGATAGTAGTGATGAAGAGAATGGAATTGATGCTACTGGATTATTGTTGAAAGAATTAAATCAATTATCTAAAGAATGAATTATTAGAAATTAGTTTAAAAATATTATTTTTTTCTTGTTTTTAAAGTTTTATTAATTAATTATATTAGAAAAAAATTTTATTTAAAATGTATTTTAATTTATATTTTAAATATTTAAATGTCATTCACTTTATTTAGAAAAAAAATAATTTAATTAACAAAATATAAAAAGTTATTCATATTTTTATTATCATGAATAAATTTTAACATTTTAAATAAAGCAATTCTTATAAAAAAAAAAAGTTTTTCTAAAATAAAAAAAATATTTTTAATTTTAATATATATAAAATTTAAGCAGTTTCTTGAACAGTTTCTTTAGTTTCTTTACTTTGATGTTTTTCATCATCAATTTCTTCTTTTTCTTTATATTCAATCTCATCATTTTTATTTTCTGTTTTAACACTTCTTTTATATAATAAAGGATTAGAATAGATTTTAGGTAAAACAACACTTCCATTTTCATTAACTTTTCTAAGTTTTTTAACATAAACTTTATGTGTTCCTTTAAAATCTTTATCTAATTCTTTTGTACTTAAAAAAGGTTTTGAAATTTCCATTCTATGATACATTAATTCATTTTCTTTATCAATTTCTTTTTGATTTTCTCTTTTTAAATTTGTTTTAATTCTTCTTAATTTAAATTTAAAATTATCAAAAAATTCATTATCAAATTCTCTTTTTTTTCTATTTGTTATTTCTTTTATTTTTTCTCCTAATTCTTCATTATCTTTTTCTATTCTATATTTTACCATTGGATCTTTTATTCTTTTTGGAATACTTTTTGAAGGAGGTTTAAACATATTTTTTCTATTTCTAATTAAAGCTAAATTTTTATTGTGATAATAACTATTTGTTAATTTTAATACTATATTATTTTTATCATATGAATCATAAAATTTTTGAGCTGGATTCATTTAATGAAAGTTATTATTAATTAAATTAAATTTTATGAATTATTTTTTATATATGAATTTTTTTAATTTTGATTATGAGAAAATAATTATAATATATTAAAAAATAATAAATATATATTTATTTATATTTTGAATTTTAAAATTAATGATTCATTAAAAAACAAAATTAAATTTTCAAAATTATTCAAATATTCTAAATAAGAAAAAATATCTTTTCTCATAATTAATGCCATATAAAAATGAAAATTATTTTAAAATCTTTTTAATTTTTTAATTAAAAAATATTAATTTTAAAAAAGAAGAAATAGATTTGATAAAAATTAAAAAATAAAATGGAAGAAGAACAAGTTAAATTAAAAAAATTAAAAACAATTCAAGAATGTAACAGTAAAGTAAATGAAATAGAACAAAATTATTCAGAAAAAGAACCAACAAATATAGTAAATATAACAATAAATAATAATTTCACATCAAGAAAGAAGAAAAATCGTTCAAATAAAAAAATAAAAAGAAATAATACATCATATACAATTGAATCTCCAAAAAGAAATATTGAATCATTTATAAAAGAAATAAGTTCAAAAAATTTAAAACATTTAAACATTAATATTAATTATAATCAAATACCAAGAAAAAGTGCATATAGTGTAGAAAAAAAAAGAATAAGTTCACTTTGGAAAAAAACAAAAAATTTTCAAAAAATGTTAAATGCATTTATTCATCCTTCAGTAGTTAAAATAGATGATAAAGATATATTTTGTGATACTTTAAAAAATACCCTTCTTGATAATAATACAGTAAATAATTCAAATATAAATAATCATATACTTAATTCTTCAAATAATAAAGAGAAAAAAAAAGAAAATCATAAAAAAGTAAAAAAAAGAATGACTTTAACACAATTTTTAAGAAAAAGTGAAGTTGAAAAAGAATTTATAAGAGTAAATTTAAAAGCAAAAGCATTTAAATTAATAACTGAAGGAGTATCATCATCCAATACTAAAAATATTATAGAAGAATTTGAAGAATTATTTAATTCAAATCCAGAAAAATCAAGATTTTTACCTGAAGATAAGCATTATTTATTTAATCAAAGATTATCAAATGGAAAAACTCTTTTATATATTGCTTGTCAGGAGGGTGCCACTGAAATTGTAAGATTTTTTTTACAAAAGAGATTAAATCCTAATATTAAAGCAAATTATTATGATATGGAAGATAGTTGTTTAGCTGTTGCTGCTAGATGGAATTATTATGATATTGTTAAATTAATTTTAGATAGTAATAGAGTTTATGAAGATGATATAATTGATATTTTCAATAATGAAAAATGTAGTGAAAAAATTAAAGAGTTGATTATTTCTTATATTCCTGATAATAGGAAAAAAAGAAATAAAGGGTGTAATTGTTTTTAAATTATGAAAAATATGATATAAAAAAAATAATTAATTTTTTAAATTTTTTGTTAATTTTAGGTTTATGTGTTAAATTGTTTAGTTTAATAATAGTTTCTTTAAGTTTGTAATAATGGTTTTATTTATTTTTAATTCATTTATATAAAATAAAAAATTTTAATCATTTATTTTCTAAAGTGAAAAATTAAAATAAATACTAATATATAATACATTAAAAACAATATTAAATTTTACCCATTAATAATTTTAACTTCCCCATAAACTTGAAGTTCTATGATCAGTTTCACTTCCTTCAATACCTAATAATTTAGCAATATTTTTAACTTTCATTAAAGTTTCAACAGGAATAATAGATAACATTTTTTTAGTTTTATAAATAGTTTCATTTAAACTAGCTTCATGTCTTTTCCAAATAAAAACATATATAAGAATTAATACAGCACCAATTGAACAACTAACAATTAATTCTACTTTTAAAATATATTTTGAATCAAAAACAGCATGACTAATTAATAAAACATAAACATCATTATAAGCAGGAATCATAATATCAGTTAAAAGGAAAAAAATTCTTCTATTATTTTCTAAATTAAAAATATTTAAAGGATGAGTATCTAACCATTTTTGATAACATTCTTCATCTTTAGGAATTTCCTCATCTGCAGCATCAGTTCCAGATAAAGTTAAATTATAACTAAATTTACATTGTTGTTTATATAAAATTTGTGTTTTTTGTAAAATTAAAAATTTAGTATAAATTTCTCTAATTTCTTCAAAATAATGCATTTGTAAAATAGTTAATCCTTGTATAATAGTACCATCACTCATAGTAGAACAATAAATAGTATTTTCTTCATCAGTTCCAGTTAAATTAGCATAATCACATAAATTCCCAGTCATAATTTTAGTATAAACTTTTTTATCATCATCACTAAATGCAACATTATCTGTAATTTCTCTTTGTTCTTGACTTACACTTTGATAAACTGTATCAATTAATGTTGGTACATAATCACTTAATGGAATATAATTATATAATGCTTCTTCATTAAAAAAATATTCTCTCATTAAATTAAATGCCATTATTGATTCTACTTGAATATTTACTTCATTTTTTATTTGAACTTGTCTTACTTTTCCATTTTGACATTTTAATGATTGAAATGCTGTTGAAAAAATTAAAGCAAATGAACCAATTAATATTAATAATATCCATACTAAGTAAATTAAAGGATTTGAACGTTTTTGATTTTTATTTCCACGACGACCTAAACGCATTTTTCCTTTTTTTGATTCTTTTGGTGGTTCATTTTTTTCTAATCCTAAATCACCAAATTCATTCATTGCTGCTAAACTTTCATCTTCATCATCATCTAATAATGTTACTCCACCATTTTGATCTTTGTTACTTTTATTATTTAATTTAAATAAAAATTTCTCACATCTTGTTGATGCATCACTTATAATTTTATTATTAATTGAATAAAAAACTTGAATATAACTTTCTTTTTTATCAACTACATCTTCATAAAAATATTTAAAAACAAAAAATGAAGAAAAATTAATAACTACTAAAATAGAACAAATAATTATTAAAATTTGAATTTGTTTTTTAAATGCATTTGTAATTTCTGCAAAGAATAATTCTTGTTGATCAACACAATTAACATAATTAGCATTAAGTGAATTAATTAAAAATAAAAAAACATCTTTATTCAAAGGAATAATTTGAGAAATATTATTTCTACTAATTCTAAAAAGTGAAGTTACCATTAAAGTAAAAGCTTCATTTCTAGTAATTTTAGTAATACTAATACTTTGTTCATCATCTAAAACTTCTAATTCAACTGTTCTATTACTTAATTTTTCAAAAACTTCTCTAGAAACCATCATAGAATCAGAAGTAATAATTTCTAATTCTTCTTCTAATTTTTGATATAATTCTTTTACTTCTTGAATTGAATTTTTAATATAAGATTCCCTATCAGTACCTACAGCAATTGTATATTCATCTATACTTAATAATGTTAATTCTCTAACATGCAAAAGAGTAACTATCATATCAATAAAAAATTGATTTCCTGCTGTTAAAAGTTCTAAATACATATCAATATTATCTAATTTTTTTTTTAGGAAAAATGTATATGCTGCAATTTCAATAAGAATCATACAAATTATAAATAATGATACTAATTTTATTATTAAAACTGTTTTCTGTGTATCTTTTCTTTGTAATGCAAAACCAATTTCTTTTATAAATGTTTTCATTTCTACACTTTTATTACCTGGTTCTAAATTATTATCAATTGGATTATCTGTATTTTTATTTCCATTTTTTGAATTTTTTTTTTCTGCTGCTAATTTATCTTCTTTTTCTTTTTCTTTTTGTGCTTTTTCATCACTTGTTAAAACTTTTTCATCACTTAATTTTTGTTCAACTTCACTTTTATGAATAATATCATTTACTTTAACAGTAGTTCTACTTTTATAATCATATATCATAAAAGTTATTTTATCCATTTTAACATGATAATATTCATCTGCAATTTGAAATAATTTACTTTTAATATTTGTTTGATATGGTGCTGGTTTAATTATATTCTCTTCTAAACTTGAATTAACTACATCATTTTCTTCTTCTTCATCTTCATCATTTTCATTTTCATTATCATCTTCATCTTCATTATTTTCTCCTTCTTCACTTCCATTACTTGATGAATTTTTCCTTTTTTTCTCAGCATTTAAATATAATTCATTTAATTTTGATAATTTTTTAATTGCAATTTCTTTTAAATTTTCTTTTATATCATTTGATTGTTCTAAATTTGTATGTTGTACAAAAACCATTTTATCAACATCTAACATAAAAGGTTTTTCCATTTTAGGAACAAATAATTTATTTAAAACTTGTTGTTTATTTGTATTATTATTATAATTATTTCCACTAATATTATTATTAAGATTTTCATGAACATTTGCAATTGAAACAATTTTTCTTGGTTTAGGAGCAACTATATCTCTATTTTTATTAATATTATTAACATGAGAAGAAGAAAAATTTCTTCCTGGTTTAGAATATTTTTTATCAGTAAAAATAACTTGAGTTGTTTCTTTACTTGTTGAAACTAATTCTAAATCTTTATCATGAAATTCAGTTTCAAAACGAAATAAATATCCATAAGTTACTTTTCCAAATTTGCATTTTTCAACAGTTAAAATAAAAGTTTTTTTTGCATTTGCATTTGAATTATCATTATCACCTCCTCCTAAAAAAACACCATCATCATCTTTTTTAGTATTATTAATAGTATTATTAATAGTATTAAATTCAGTATATTTTCCACCAGGTGATTTATATATATCATCACTTATAATATTATTTTTTTCCATAAATTTCTGTGAACGTAAACTCCAATTTACAACAATTGGTTTATTAAATTTCTTATTTAAAATCCCTTTTTTTAAATCTAATCTTGATATTTTAATATGTTCTTTTTCAATTTCTATAGTTCTTGCTATTAATTCTTCTTGAAATTGTTTTATATATTTTAATATTTCACATGTTCCATTTAACATATTTGAATGTAAATTTAATAAATTTATTCCATTAGCAGAAAAATTTTGTATTAAAAATTGTTCATTTGTCAAAACATAACATGTTGATGAAGAAATTGTATTTCCTCCTTGATTAATCGCAGCAAGGAAATTTAATTCTCCTCTTTCTCCTTGAATACTATAAATTTTAGCTGAAAAAGGTATAATATATCTTGCTTTATTAACTGCAAATTGTGATATTTCTTTCATTAATTGTTTATCATCTTTTCCTCCAAAAATATTTTCTTGATTAATTGTATTTGCTCTATTTTTTAATAATTTATTATGTGGTTTTTGGAAAATTTCAGGAACAATTAAATTTAAATTTTGACCTACCATTTCTTCTTTAACAAAACCAAAAAGTGAACAAGCAGATAAAGAAATATTAGTAATAATACCAAAATTTTCAGGATTTGCAGAAATAATAACTGTTTTATTTTCTTTAACAAGTTGATTAGAATCATCAATATCTTTAATCTCATCAACTTTATCATTATTAGTATTAACAAAATCAATATTATTTAATATATTAATTTGATAACTTGTATATAATTGATTTAATTCTTTATCATTAGGATTTATTTTAATTAATTCTTTATACATTTCATTAATTTCTCCATTTAATTTTGCAATTTTATCACCAACATCAGCTAATTTTCCTAAATCTTTTACAATATTTGCACTAGAAATCATTAATAAATTCCAAAATTCTAAATAATTGATTACAGCATCATTAACATCTTGTTTAAAACTCTTTTGCATAGAAATAAATTTCATTTCTGCAAAAACTGAAGCTTCATCTTTTCCTGTTGATTTATCTAAAGCAGTTGCTTCAATCATTCTATTTAATTGATAAATACAGAATTGTTCATTATAATTTGCTTCACATCTATCTTGAATTTCTAATATTTCATTTTCTGCTTGTTTTCTTTTATGTAATTTATTTAATAAAAATTGTACATAACCTAATCTAATAGTAACACTTGTTGGAAATCTACTAACTCCAAGTAAATAAATATCTTCAATATGTCTTAATAAATATCTTTGATTTCCAGTTTTTAAAAATTCTTTTAAAGGACAATTTTTAATTGCACATGAATCTTCATGTACTCCAATATAACCATCTAACATTATATGACATTTTCTATCTTTTTCATTTAAATCAAGTAACATTTCTAACATTTCTAATTTATCTAAAAATGTCCTTTCTGTTTTAATTGCTAAAGGAATCATTATTACTAAACCATAATCTACCATTTTAACAGAACTTCCAATTAAAAAAAGAACTATCATTAAACTTCCACAAAAAAATAATCCAATTCCTCCATCAAAATTAGAATTTCTTAATAAATAACATGCAATTAAACATAAATAAGAATAAGCAAGAACTGATATTAAACATAAGTAAATTGTCATAATTGTTTTATTATAAAATGGTCTATAATAAAAATAATTATATGCAACAAAAAAACAAATTGCTGCTGATATTAAAATTACACTAAAATCATATCCTTCTCTTGCATAAATTGCATCTTCAGCAACTACATAAATTTTAAGTAAAATTAAACTTAAATCTGCTTCATTTGATTTTTTCGAAGTACAAGAAAAAGAATTTTTTCTAATATCACTAAATGTATAAATATTAAAAATTTCGAAAGTTATTAATATTATTAAAGCAGCTCCACCTAAAAAACAATGAATAATATGTTCAAAACTCCAACATTTCATTTCTGAAATATAACTTAAATGTTTTGTTTTGGAATCACAATAAAAAATTGCAGCGAGAGTTTGAAGTAAAGGAAGGAACATTGCATTTCCAACTAAACCAAATGGAATATTTAAAATTTCTAATATCCATCTTTTATTAAATTTATTATTTTTAAATAAAATGCATGTATAAAAAAATAATCCCATATAAATTAATAATACTATTATAAATATGTAATAAACTATTAATAAAATTTCTTTATTTCCTTCTAAAAAAGGTGATAAACGAACAAAACTTAAATTTTGACTTATTTTTTCATAAAATTTTCCTCCTTTCCATAATTTAGTATACTAAAAAATAATAAAATAAAAATTACCCTATGTTGAATTGGAAATGTTAAAATTTCTAAAAACTCTAAAATAACACAAATAATATCAACTTTTATACTGTTTAATTTACTTTGAAAAATATAATAAACTAATGGAAATGCTGAAATATTTAATTCTTTTCCTATTTTTTGATATATATTTGTATATGTTGATTGACTTGAAGGGGAAAATTTTATTAAATCTGAATATTGTTGATCTTCATCTTTTTTTCCCATATTAAATTATAAATTTAAATAATATTTTTATTATATATTTCTAACGATAGTTAATTATTATTTTATAAACTGTTGATTTTTTAGTTATTATATTCTATTTATTGTTATATATTTTATAATTAAAAGAATATTTTTATGATATATATTATAATATAAAAAAAAAAATAAATAATAATAAAAATAATTATAAAAATAAAAAAATATAATAAAAAAAAGCAATGTTTAAAAATTTCCATTTTTAATATAAAAAAATAAAAAAAACTAAAATAAACCAAAAAAAATTTTTTAAATATTAATAGGCCAATAATAAGGATAAACTAAATCATTATCAAACTCAACATCAACTTCATTCAAATACATATCAATAAACTCATCTAAATTTTGAAAATCTTTACCTTCAAAAATTTGTACTTCATTCATAGTAGGTAAATATTTAACATATTTAACTTCTTCATCAGTAATAGCTTTTTTTTCATTTTCAAAATCACTTTCATTTTTAATAATTCCTCTTAAAGTTTTTCCATAATTACAAAAAAAATTATCATAAAGAGTCCAAGCTTTTTCAGGAATAATAACATCTTTAAAAATTTGACTTTCTTTTTCATAAACTTCACCTTCATATTTATACCAAACAGGAAAAGTTGGAAAAGGACATTCTTCATTAAATGCAATCACATTTGCATTTTCTGTCATTTTTGATTCATATTTTAAATATTTCATTAATTCCATTATATTTTCTGTTGTATTTTCTACTCCTACAAAACAATAAATTGATCCTATGAATATTAACATTATGTTTGATTGAGTTGAAAATGTGTTTAATTTTGATTTTAAATCATTTATAAAGTTTGGAATTATTAATTTTGTTATTTCTTTTTCTTTTTCTTTATCTCTTTTTCCTTTTTTTGGTTCTTCAAAAACTGGTTGTACTATTTTTGCCATGTATACTATTCGACATATTGGATTTTTGTCTTTGTATAAACGATTCATTGTTTGGTATAAGGATGGTTCTTCTATTATTTTTTGCTCAGACATTTTTTGTTTGGTTTTTTTTTTTTTTTTAGGTTTTTAATTTGTTTTAAGTTATTTATTAATTAAATAAAAAATTTTTTTTTTCATTTTTTTTTTATTATTTTTTCTTTTGAGAAGGAATTTGAGAAAGGTTCTATTTTGTTTTTTGAAAAAAAAAATGAATAATTAATTAAAATTGGCATTTTGTTTATTATTTCTTTTAAGTGTTTTAAATTTTTATTTGAACAATCTTTAATATTATCCATTGATATGTTATGTAAACTTTTTTCATTAGATCTCAAAAAATTTAATATATTATCATTTAAATCATAACTTTGTAATGTAATATCTTCAAAAGTAGAATATAAAGGAAATTTAAATTCATATTTTTTAGAAGAATTTTCATAATCATTTAAACAAAAATTAAATTTTTTAATATTTGGACAATTTTTGAAACAAATTAAAAAATCAAAATTATAGTTATGAAAAATTTTCAAATATTCCAAAGAATTATTAATTAAAAAAGTATTAATAACTTCAGTTTCTTCATTATTAAGATTTTTAATAATTCCTAAATGTTTTATATTTTTCAAATTAGATATAATCAATATTAATTTTTTAAAATTATCAATTGAATAATCATTTGTATCCTTAAATAAAGAAATTTCAATATATTCTAATTCTTTATTTTGAGAAATTAGTTCAGTTAAATAAATAATTGAAATATTATCTCTAATCATAATAGAGAAAAAAATCAATTTTGTTAAATTTGTTAAATAATAAGGAGGTTTTATTAAATCTTTTTTTGCAAATTGAAAACTTGAACATTTAAATATCAATTTTTTAATTGCTTTAAAATGATCATTATTCAAATATGATAATAAATGATTTGAAATAAAGTCAGGGCAAATTATTTTTAATTTATTAATTACTTTTTTTTGAGATAAAATTTCTTTTATTTTGTGTGTTTCTAATTCTGAAAAAGAACAAAGAGTAATGTCTGATATTTGGGTGTTTGATTTTAAAAATTGTTCAAAGTAATTTGTATATTCAATATTTTTAAATTCTATATGAATTTTATTTAACAAAAATTTCCTATTTGAAAATTGTTTATTCAAAAAATGAGTTATTTTTTTAAAATTATTTTTTCCTAATATCTTTAATTTTATTATATTTGATATATCAATAATTGAAAATAAATCATTAATTAATGAAACTTTTGAAAAATTTACTTTAATATATTTAATATTTTTTAATGAATGTTTTGGTTTTTTAGGAAATGTTGAAGGAAATTCTTCAAAATATATACATAAATTTTGAGGAATTAATTTAAGTAAATTATTTTCTAAAATTTGGTCTGAATATATTATTTTAATATCATGTTCTTTTGAGTATGAAATTAAATGATTTATATATAATTTTTCTATTTCTTTTTTATTATTTTTGTTTGAAATATTATTAATAAATTTTGAAGGCTGGTGAAATTGGTGAATTGCTAATAATGACTTTTCAGTAAAATAATAATCCTCAAATTTAATATTTAATTTTTTTTGAAATTTTTTGGAAAATTGTATTACTACTTTTATTATTCTAAAAGGAATAAAAGAAAAAAGTTCATGTAAAATATATTGGGATTTTGTTAATTTTTGAAACATAATATTTTTAAATAAAATATTTTTATTTTAAATGATACATAAATATTTTTAAATAAATTTTTATATTTATTTTACTTTAAAAAAAATATTTGAAATTTTCTAATAAATTTTAAATTTTTCAAATATAAATAATAAAATTATATGTAAAATAAAAAAATTATCAGAATATAATAATGTCAATAACAAATTCAAAGAATTGTACAAAATTAAATTTTCATTTAAAAAAAAATTTATTGAATATTGATTTTAGAAACTCAGAAGAAAAATTAAATAGCCCTAGATCAAAAAAAGCATTATTAATATTAGGATTAGAAGAAAAAGATTTATATTATATTTCAAAAAATGATTTTTTTAATAATCATCCCGAATTAAGAAAACTAAATGAAGATTTTAAATTAAAAAAATATGAAAATTACGAAAACACAAGAAAATCAAGAATTAAAAAAGCAATTGAATTAAGGGAACAATTATTAAAAAAAACATTTAATACATTTTCACAAAGTCTAGATAAAAATTTTTCAAATACAAGTAAAACATTTAAAAAAACTCAAAGTGTAATTGATTTATCTGTTTCTTATAAAGAAAGAGAAAAATTTGATTTAATTAAAAAACAAAATTTATTAGAAGTAAAAAATTTAATTGATTCCTTTATTAAAAGTAAAGAAAAAGAAGATCAAACTCAAAATAGATTAAAAGAAAAATTTGAAAGAGAAGAGAAATTAAATCAAATAAAAAGAGAATTAAAAAATAAACAAGAAAAAGAAGAAAGACAAAGAGAAAAAGAATTTTATGAAAAAGAAAAAAAAGAAAGAAAAAACAAAGAAAAAGAATATAATGAATATTTTAAAAAACAAATAGAAGAATATAAAAAAGAAGAAGATAAAAAAAATCAATTACAAAAAGAATATTTTATAAAACAATTGAATTGGCTAAAAAAAGAAAAAGAATTTAAAAACAAAATGAAAACTCTTTATAAAAATAAACAAGAAATTGCAGAAAGAAAACTAAGAAGTTTAGATAAAAAAAATGAACAAAGAATAAAAAGAATGTTAGAAAGTAGAAAAAAAATAAACGATAAATTAAGATTAGAATCTTATAAAAGAGATATTAAAGTAAAAAATGCATTTATAAAATTTGAAAAAGAAAGAAAAGAAAAAAAAGAAAAATTTGAAGAAAGACAAAAAATGATACAACAATTTCAAGATGAACAAAAAATGAAAAAAGAACAAGAAATACTAGAACAATTATTTAAAAGAGAAGAAAAAGAAAAAAGAAATGCAAATTTAAAAAAAAGAAATGAAGAAATTTTAGAAGAAAAAAGACAAAAATTAATTAATCAATTTGAAAAAAATGAACAAATAATTCAAAATTTTAAAGATAATAATGAAAGAATTCATCAACAAAAAATATATGAAAATTTAATAAAAGAAGATAATATGGTTACTACATTAAAAGAAAATCAAAATAAAATTAAATATCATAATTTATTAAAATTAAAAGAATTTGAAGATAAAAATAGAAAAATTAAAGAATTAAAAATAAGACAAAGAAATGTAGCAAATCAAAAAATAAAAATAATGGATGAAATGAGAGATAAAAAAATAAAAATGTTAAAAAATGTTCAAAGATTAATTAATAAACCTAGTCATATAAATAAATACACAATTTATCAAAAAATTTTTTCTCCTGAAGATTTATCTTTTTTATCAGGAAGAGCAACTACTTTTTTTACTCCTTTATATAATAGTATTTCACAAACTAATTTTTTTAAACATAAAAAATTGGATAATTTAAGTAATAAAAATTCTTTTCTTGATAAAACAAATATTAAAAGTGATAGAGTTTTAATGAAAAAATCATTTAATGAAAATGATTGAAATATCGAAAAATTGTAAAAAATGTTTTTTTTATTTATAAAATAAATAATATTATTCTTTTTTTATTTTCTTTGTAAATTAAAAAAATAATATTTTTGATAAATTAAAAATAATTAAAAAAAAATAATAAATTATGATTTAAAATAAAATTATATTTGAATAAATAATCATTCATATTTTTCATTGGACATTTGAGAATTATTTTTATTTAATTAATTTGTAAATAGTAAATATAAGCAAAAATAAACTTAGAAAGGAGTATAATTTTTTAAATCAAGTAATTTATCAAAAAATAATTTTTTGTTTTATATTTAATTTATATCATTTATTATTTAAAAAAAAAATCTAAAAAATTAATTTTTTTATTGTATAAATCAAAAATATTAAACTCTATATATAATTTCAATTATAAATATCACTCTAGTTATATTAACAATTAATTAAAATAAAAAACATGACCTACAAGTTGAAAAAATTTTTTTTTCAATTACAATCGGTTCATTATTTTCTATTTGACACACTTCAACTAATTTTTGAGATGATATTTGATCAATAAATGATATATGATGTAATTTACAATTTTTAGATATTATATTCCCAAATGCATCTAATCTATATTGTTTATTTGGCTCATTTTCAAATGAACAATTTTTATTATTATTCATCTTATTTCTATCTGTTGTTGATTCTATGGTTGAATTTTTAGATAGATTATTTTTTTTTTTCAAAATTATTACAGTTAAATTATTTGTATTATCTTTTTTTGATTTCATTTTTTTATTTTTTTATCAAAAATATTTTTATTTATTTTAATGAATTTATTAAAATAATAAACTAAAGAAAAAAAATAATTTTAAAAATTTAAAAATAAAAAAATGTCACTCAAGACTCAAGAAAGTAATATTGAAGAACTTTTACAAAATGGATTTGAAACAATAGTTCAAGCTTTTGAATTAAAAAAAATATCGAGTGATAATTTATTAAAAGAAAAAGAAGATATAATTAATGATTTATCAAATAAAATGAAAATATTAAATAAAGAGAATGAATTATTAAAAAAAGAAAATGATTTATTAACAATTGAAAATAATAAACTAAAACAAGAAAATTTAGTTTATAAATCTTCAATTCATTCAAATTCAAAATCCGTATTTCAATTACAAAGAAATATAATAATCCCAAAAATAAAACAAATTTTTGATACAAATGAAAATGAAAACACAATAACAAGTGATAAAAATATATTTTATAATAAAGAACAATTAAATGATGAAAAAATGAATAATGGTTCTTTAACAGATAGAAAAGAATTAAATTTAGATAATAATAAATTTTATATTAATCAAAATGAAGATAATTTATCATCTAAATTTGAAAAGAAAAAAAGTTCTTTTTCTCCTGGAATAAATGAAATAAGAATTCCTTTGACAAATATTAATACAAATTTATCATTTAATAAAAAAAACAATGATAATAATTTAAAATATAATAAAATTGATACAAAAATTAATACTTTAAGAAGGAATTTATCAAGTAAATTATTTATGAGAAATTTAGAAAATCATAAAACTGATATTGATTATTCTCTACCTGATAGTTTTGATATGGCTTCAAAAAGAAAAAATATTCTTGAATTTAATAATAGTAATGTTCATCAATTTCAAATTTTTGAAAAAAAAATTGAAAATATTAATAAAAGTAAAAGTACAATTGATAATCAAAATTCAAAAAAATATTTTAATAATTTTATATACAACACTCAAATTCATGATAATAGTTTAAATAATGGAAAAAGAAATGAAAAAATAACAAATTTTTTAAATCAATGTAAAGTTTATTTAACTCCTAGAAATTTTGAATGTATTGTAAATATTTTTCAAAAATTTAAAAGTGGTTATATAAATCAAGAAACTGTTATTTCAGAAACAAAAAATTTACTTCAAAACAATAGAAATTTAATTAAATTTTTTGAAACAATGTTTATAGTACAATAATATTTAATTATTTTTTTAAAAATTATTATTTATTATTTAAATTTATATGTTTAATATGGTTATAAATATTAAATAAAATGATTTATTAATGAGTAAAAATAATAAAAAACTTTTTTAATTATGATATTTTTTTCGATTTATAAATTCTATCATCATTTCATCATTTTTAGATAAATCACTCCTTCCAATTTTTTTATAAATATCACTTCTTAATTTTAAATATTCAATTTTATTATTATCTTTATCAATAGCTTCATTTATTCTTTTAAGAGCTTTTAAATTTTTATTTAATAGAAAATAATTTTTACTCAAAATAAAATATATATTACTATCATTAAAAAAATTTAAGCTTTTTTTCAAAAAATAATTTGAATATTTATATTGTCCACATTCTTCATATAATAAACCTAAACTATAATAAACATAAGGAGAACAATTTTCAAAATTCATACATAAAATTAAATATTTTTCACTATCTTCCATCATTTTTAATTTTCTACAAGTTTCACCATATAAATAAAATAAATCTGGGTGATTTAATCCTTTTTCTAATAAAAATTTTAATTTTCCATAACATTCTTCATATTTTCCTTTTGACAAAAGATATTTTCCTTCTAAAATTACTTTATTTATTGATTTGTTTATTTCTGTATTTTGTTTTAAATTTTTATGATATAAATTATTTTTTTTTTGAATTAATTTTCTTAATTCACATTCAAAACATTGACAATTATTATTTAATGATAATATAGGTTTTTGAAAATCATTTATTTGTAAATGAGGAAAATTTATTAAAGTATTTGTTTTTATTGATGATAATGATGAAGATAAATTTTTTGGATTTAAATTACTAGTTGATTTTAATTGTATTGAATCATTTATTGTATTTATCATTTCTGGACTTAAATTTAAACTCTTTGTTTCTCTTAATGTATTTTTTTGAGAATTGTTCATGGTATTGTTTTCATTAATATTTTCATTTTTATAATTTTGATGTAAATTAAAATTCTCATATGAATTTAGATTGTTTTGATAGGAATATTGAGAATTTTGATAATCTTGATTTAAATTTTTATTTTGATTCATAATATTATGTATATTAGTATTTTGTTTATTATTTGGTAATAAATCATTATTAAATTCATAATTATTAATAGATATAGGTTTAAATGGTTTTTCATTATAATTAAAATCAATAATTTTTTCATGAATACTTTCTTTTGGAGTATCAACCCTATTATAAGTATTAAAATCATTACTTTGAAAATTATTAAATTCTAAATTTGATTCATTTTTTTCATTTTCAGTTTTATAATTAGTCATAATATAATTTTTTTCAGCTTGAATACAAATTTCCTTTATTCTTCTATCAATATTGGGATCATTCATATAATCAATAACATTATAATTTTTCATATTTTAATTTTTAATTTTTATTTCAACAAAATTAAAAAATGAATAAAAAAGGAAAAAACAAGTCAATAATAATTAATCAAAATTTAATTAATAAATACGGTAATTCAAATGAAGAATGTAATAAGCAATTTATTTATTCATTACTTAATAATAAAAAATGTCATTATACTTCAATTTTTAAAGATTATCTTATATATGATTATATAGATGAATTTCTAAAAAAGGGTTATTCAATTCAAGAATCAAAACTTAAATTACCTAAAATTTCAATCTATTATTTCCATTATTTAAGTTTTTTTTGTAGACCTTTCTTTAGAAATTTTTATTATAATAATATAATTCAAAATTATTTTGATAATAAGGCAGAAATTTTTTATAAAGAAACTTATGAAATTAAGAATAATAGTTTTAAAAAAAGAAAAAAAGAAGAGAAGGAATTTATAATATTTGATCAAAAAACAAGAAAACTATTAGAAAGTACTATTATTCAAAATACTATTGATTTAAATTTAAATGAAATTAATACAATTAAAAATAATAATAAAGATGAGGAATTTTTTACAATAAAAACTCAAAATGATATTTTATTAGAAATATTAAATAATTTATCAACTCATCAAAATGAAAATAAATCTAAGAAAAAAGAAGATGATAAATCAAAGAAAAATACAAGAAATAATAGTAAAAAAAATTCATCAGAAAAAAAAAGTAATTTACAAATAAATTTTATAAGAAATTCAAAAAATGGTTTATTTAACTTATATAAAAAATGTAAAGTAACATCTGAAAGAGATAGAATATTAAGTTCAGGAAATTCAAATTCACCTAATTTTCAATCAAATTCAAATTTAATAAATTTTAAAAAATATAGACCTCAATATAATATGCATAAAAATTCATTTATTCTTAATTCTAATATGACTAGTTATATAAAAAATAATAATAAAAATCAATCTTTAAAAGTAAGCTATAGTAAAGGAAATTTTAATCAATCAAAAATCAATTTAGAAAAAAAAAATTTTAAAAAAATTCAAACTAAATCATTTTCACATTATAATAGAAATAATATTGAACATAAAAATTCAAATTTAATTTTAAATTATTTAAATTGTATTCATTCAAATAATTCAAGAAGTAGATCAATTAAATATAGAGGTAAAAAAAATATGAAAGATTCATTAGAAATGAAAAGTACAAGTAATATATTTTCAGTTAGAAGTTATCAACAAATTGGTAATGGAAATAAATCTGTAATTAATAGTTATTTAAATAATATTTGTAAAAAAGAAAAATCAAAATCAAAAAATAAAAAAATAAAAGTTAATAAAAGTTTAGATTATTTAATAAAAAATGTTGACTGTATCAATGAAATTAATAACAATCATAAAGAGAATAATTTTATTAATTTTCCAGTAAAGAAATCAGTTAATTTAAATCTTAATTTAAACTTAAATGATGTTAATATTAATTCAGTAAATGCAAGTTCAAATATTTCTTTTAAAATAAAAAATAATTCAATAAAAAAGAAAAATAATAAAAGTAATGAAAGAAATAAAATAATAAATAAAGAAATGGAAAAATTAATAAAAAAAATTAAGGATTTAAATCCAAATAGAATAAATGAAATAATTTTTTCCAATAAAAACAAATTAAATAATGATATTTTATCACATTTTGAACATTTAGTTTCTTCTGGATTTAATACAACTAATCAAAGAAATAAAAAAGAAATTATTTATAAACATATAACAAAAAAAAATATATGTAAAAAACAAATAAATAAAAAACATGCAAGAAAAGTTTTTTCAAGTCGTGAAGGTTCATCAAATAAATGTAAAAGTGTTTTTAATTCAAGTAAATAAAAAAATTTTTATTATTATATATATATTAAATTAAACATTAAATATTAATTTAATTTATATAATAATTAAATGATTACGAAAAAAATATCATATCTTTTATTGAAAATAATATATATATATATATTGATTTTTATATTTTTTTATACAACAAAACTCAGTCAATATGAAAAAATTAATACCAATTCAACATTATCAAAAATATTAATCTTTAATTTATATATTTAATTTCCAAAGCAACAGCAAGAAACTTTTTCCAAATCTTCATTTTTATTATTTCTACTTTTTCTTTCAATCTTTTTTTTATTTGAAAAAATAATACTTTTAGTTTCTTTTGTAGAAATATCATTAGGATTTTTCATTGAACTTAATTTATTTGAAATATCTTTTATTCTTTTAGAATTATTTTTAATAATTGTATTATAAAGAAAATTATTTTCATTATTATTATATAAAATTTTATCATGAATTTGAGAATAATTTAAATCTTTTTGGTAAAATAACTTTGAAATTTGTGATAAAGATTCTTCTTTTTTTTGATCTTCAATAATTTGAAGTAAAATATATTCTTGATCAATATTTACTGAATCTTTTCTTGGTGTAGTATCTTTTGTTGAAAAATGACTATTATTAAGTTTAGATTTGTTTTGTAATAAATTATTATTATTTATATTTCTACTTAAACATCTATTATTTGATTTTAAATTTGATAAATCTTGACTATGAGAGAATTTAATTTCATTATTTATAGTATTTCGTGATTGAGACATTTAAGTATTAATTATATTTAAAAAATATTTATAAAAAAATTATTGGAATATTTTTTTATTTAATCATTAAGATTTAAAAAATGTCATTTTTTTTTGCAAAAAATGATTTTACTAAAAATTTATTAATTAGAAGTATTGGTTGCTTATTTTTAATATCATTTACAAATATTTATAATCAAATACATATTTTATGGGGAAGTGAAGGGATTTTACCTTCAGAAAGATTAATTGAAATGAGTATTAAAAAAAAAATTGATATTTTTCCATCAATTATTCCTTTTCTCTTTTCATTTTTAAAAATTTCAGTTGAAGATATTTTATATATTATAACTTTAATTGGAATTATTTTTTCTTTTTTAATTATGTGGTTTAAAAAATTTCATAAATCAATTTTTATGTTTATTATTTGGTATTGTTATTTAAATATTTTTTTAGTTGGGCAACATTTTATGTCTTATGAATTTGATTATTTATTAATGGAAACTGGTTTTGTTTCAATATTTTTATGTGATTTTCTTTTATTAGATTCTTCATATTTACAATATATTTCTTTTCATATTATAAAATTTATTTTATTTAAATTTTTATTTGGAAATGGTTTATCTATTATTTTCTGTGAAAATCAACATTTTCTTAATTTTAATGGTTTTGATTATTTTCTTATTAATCAACCAATTCCAACAATGTTTTCATATCATTTAAATAAAATAAATTATGGAATTAAAAAATTATTTTCTTCTTTTATTATGAGTAATCTTTTAATTTTACCTTTTGGAATGTTCATGTTTTTTAAAAGATTAAATATCATTACAGGAGAAATAATTTTTGGATTTAATATATTTATGTTGTTAATAGGACATAATGGTTTAATTAATTTAATATGTTTAGTTTTAAATATTGCAAATTTTAATGATGAATTTTTTGAATTATTTTATGATTTAAATGAAAAAAAAGAAGAAAAAGAAAGTGAAGAAAAAAAAAATAAAACAGGAGAAGATTATTTAAAAGATAAAAGACTTAGAAAAATATATAATGATGATGATTGGAATGGATCATTAGGTCAATTATTAGATATTCCAATTACAATTTGTTATATTTTATTAATAATAACTTTTATTTTTCCTATTAAAGATATAATGGATAATTCTTTAACTTTATCTCCTTCTAATAATTTAAATATTTTAAATAAATTAGGTGATATTAGAAATCTTCATATTTACATGACATATCTTATTATTTATATTTTATCTTTTTCTTTAATTTATTATGTAAATTATGCTAAGAAAAAAATTAATTTTGTAAATATTATTAAAATTATATTTTTTTCATTATTAAGTATTATTTATCTTATGCATAGTATGAATATTTTTTATGCTGGATTTAAATCTGCAATGACTACTAAAGCAAAAGGAAATTTATTTTATTCTATTACTGATAATTCATATAAATATCTTCATAAATTTAATTTGGTAAGTTCATATTCTATTAAACAAGGATTTTTTAAAAATGAACTAAGATTTGATAGAAAAGAATTATTAATTAAATATTCTATTCAAAAAAATTATTCCGATGAAACTTTCAATAAAACATTATATAATAATTTTACAAATGAAAATAATACAAAATTAAACGAAAGTAATTCAACAATAAATAAAAATAATAATTCTATTAATTATACTATAAAAAATAATACTAATTATACAAAATTAAAAGAAGGAGTAAAAATGAACTATAAAAAAGAATGGATAGAAATTAATTTTAGGAAAAAACCAATTAGTAATGAAATAAGAGGTAATTTAAAATATTTTTCTTCTTTTTTTAATCAACCAAGAATTGATATTGCATTTCATAATTTAGCATATGAAAAAAATTTAAGAAATAATAGTTGGGTTATTAACTTAATGTCAAAAATTTTTAATAAAGATAAAAAATTATACAATTATTTAAAAACTAATATTCCTGAATCAAATATTGAAGAAATAAAAATCGATTCATTTGAAAGCTTTTATGATGAATCAAATAATAAAACATTTATTAATAGATTTAAAAGTAATTTTCTAAGAAAATTAAATAAAACAATAATTGATGACTTTAATCTAAAATTTAATAAGAAATATACAAAATCAATGGAAGATTTATTTTTATCAATTCCAATTATTCCCATTATAATTACTTTAAATCTTATATTATTATCAATTACAATTCTAGGAGTAAATGAAATAATTTAAATTATTTATAAAAAATATACTTAAATATAAAAACTAATAAATTAAATTATAAATTTTTTATTATTTTTTACAAATAATAAAATTAATTTCTCTAAACAAAATAACAAAATTTTTTATTTCTTAATTTGTAAATTTAAAGCTTCCTCTGCCATTTGTAATTTAGATTCAATTTCTTCATAAAATTCTTTATTAATGATTTGTGCTCTATTATAAATTTCTTCATCAGTTTCTTCAGTTTTTTCTTTAAAAAAAATTAATGATGCTTGTTCAGAAAAATTTTCCATATTATCTAATAAGTTTATTTCTTTTTTTAATTGGGATATTTTTTCATCAAGTATTTTTAATGCTGAAATATTTAATTCATTTTTTTCTTCTTCAAATGAATATTTTTTAATATTTTTTTGAATTTTATTATTTTTTTTTTTAATTTCTTTTTTTGGATTATTATTCTCATTTATTAAGTTTATTTCATATGATGAATTTAATAAAGAAGAATTATTTAGATATTTTTGATTGAAATTATTTTTATTTGAATAGTTTAAATCTTTATTATTATGAATATTCGAATTTTCCTCATTTGATTGATTTAAATTTGAATTATCATTTTTTTTTATTTCATTAATATCAAGATAAGAAATAATTTTTTCTATATCATTATTTTTTAAATGAAAAAGCATATCTTTTTTATTTTGTTCAATTGATGGAAATGAAAAATAATTTTGGAATTGATTATTTTTTTGTTCTAAAAATGTTTGTTGTTTTGAATATGTTTTTATCAATTCTTCTATTTCTTCTTCTGTTAATTTTTCAAAATCTAATATTGAATTATTTTGGTTTTTTTTTTGATTGAAATTTATATTACTAAATGAAAACTTTAATTCATTATCTTGATTAAATTGATTGTTAAAAGTTTTTCTGTACTTTATTTTTTTATTATTATAATCTTTATTTTTTGAAAGACTTTTATTTTGACTTTCATTATTTAAATGTGATTTTTTGATTATTTTTTTTTGAGAAGAATTATTTTTATTAGAATTTTGTTTATTTAATTTTATAATATTTTTATTTTTTTCATTGATACCCTTATTTTGGATATTATTTATATTATTCTTATTTGGAATGTGCTTTTTATTATCATTTATATTCTTATTTTGAATTATTTTATTTTTTTCATCAATTTTTATTTCATTTTCGTTTAATTTTTTTAGATTTACTTTAAAATCATCATCAAATATATTTTCTTCATCATTATCAATTATATTATCACTTAATTCATTTTCAATATTATTATCTTTTATTTTATTTTCATTCTTTTTTTGATAAGTATTATAATCTTCTAATTTATTATAATCATCTTGAAATTCATTATTATTATTTTCATAATCATTAATATTTTCTTCTGATTCATTTTCAATTGATTCATTAATATTTTCATTTGATTCATTTTCTTCTGTTTCATTTATATTTTCATTTGATTCATTTTCTTCTGATTCATTATTATTATATTCTGAATTATTTTCATTTTCAAATTGATTATTGTTATTTTCTGAATTTTTATTATCTTCTAATTCATTATTATTTATTATTTCATTTTTATTTATTTGTATTTCATTATTTTTCTTTTTTATTTGTCTATTATTATCTATTTTTTCTTTCTTTTTTTTATTTAAATCATTAAGATTATCATCAATTTTAATTTCATTATTTTGTAATTTTTTTTCATCTTTTATTGTTGAATTATTTTGTTCAAATATATCTTCATTATTGTTATTGTTCGTGTTTGATTTTGGCTCTATTATTTCATTTTTGTTTTTATCATTTATTTTATTTAAATTATCGATTGAGTAATTATTATCATTTTTATTTCTATTACTATTAATTTCAGTTTTAATTATATTATCATTATTTTTTTTAATCAAATTTTGAAAATTTTCAATCATATTTTTTAAATTATTTACATTTTTTAAAGAATTTCCATCTTCAAAGTTATTTTTAATTCCATTTTCAATATTATTATTATCTTCTTGATGATTTGAAAAAATATCTTTATCATTTTTTTCTATATGAATATTATCATTATTTATTTTATTATTATCATCTTTTTTTTCTTCTTCATCAATATCAAAATTATTATTTTCATCATTATGAAAGTTACTAAAGGATTCTAAATTTTTAACAACAATATTATTATCATTATCTTCATAAATATTATGCTCATTTTTTTTATTTCCATTATTTTTTATATTTGATGTTGTTTGTTGATTTGATGGAGTATATAATTTTGGTTTAATATTTAATTGCTCTATATTTTTATTTTCATTATTTTGATTTGAAGAATTTTCTGGGTCTTTTTGAATTGAATTTTGTTCTAAATTAATAAATTGATCTAATTTTTTTGAACTTTTTCTTTGTGGAAATTCATTTAATTTTAATGGAAAATTAATATCATTATTATTTAAAACACTATGTTTGTTATTTAATTCATCATTAATATTGATATTATTATCATTTGCAGTTTTTATTTTTTTTATTTCTTTATCACATTCATTTATATTTTTATCATTATTTAATAAATTAGTGCTGTTTTCTTTATTTTGAATATTATTTTTTTGTATTATATTTTTATTTGGAATTGGAATTTTATTATTATTATTATTCATATTTCCTTTAATTAATTGTTTATGGTGTTTGTTAGAATATAAATTAATATTTTCAAAAGAAGATAAAGGGGAAGAATTTTTTCTTAATATTCTTTTACTATTAGTATTGGAAAATAAATTTAAACTACTTTTAATATTATTACTATTTGATTTTCTTATTGAATGTTTATTTTTTGCATTACCTTTTATAGAAGAATCAGATATATTATTTTCTTTATTTGATAAATTATATTCACTTTTAGAATTGATAATTCTTCTATTAGATATACTACTATCATTTATTTCATTTTCTTCAGAAATATTATTTTGAATATTATTATTATTAATTAATGCCTTTTTAATTTTATTTACATTATTATTATTTTTAAACATTATATCTACTAAATTATTATTATTATTTTTATCATTTGATTGGATAATTCTAATATTTTTATTACTAAATGTTTTATTTGAATTTAAACTATTTTGATTGGAATTTCTTGTAATTGTATTTATACTATTATTATTATTTGAATTTTGTCTTCTACTTGAATTAGAATGATTAATTAATCTTCCATTATTTAACTCTTTTAATGGTATATTAAATTCTCTTCCTGTTTGTTTTTTTTTATCATCTAAATTATTATTATTGTTATTATTCAATGATGTTTTTTTACTTATTTCATGTATTTCTAATCTTTTTGTTATTAATTTTTCAAAATTAATCTCTTCAAAATTATTTCTAAATTCTATACTACTTTTATTAAATTCTTCATTTGATTTTAAAAAAATTTCAAATTCTAAATTTAAATTTTTTAACATTTCAAGAACATTTTTAGAAACAGTTTTAGTAAATTCAGAAACTAAAACACCATATTTTTTAACACTTTCACTATTTATAAATTTATAATTTTTACTTACTAAAAATAATATAATTTGAAAATTGATCATTCTTTGTTCAATTACAATTTGTGTATTTTCTTGATTTGAAAATAACTTTTTATTTTTTTCTAAATATTCAAGATCATTAACATAATCTTTCCAAATTTTTGTAAATTGTAATAAATTACTTCTTAATTTAGGTAAAATTTTACTTAAAGCTTCTTTATTAAAATCAAAAATTAATTCATTTAATTTGTCAATTTTAGGTAATAATAATTTATTAAATTTAAGAGGATTATTTGGCTCATCCGATTTTTTATTTGATATTATATCATAATTATCAACTATTATATCAGTTAACATATTTCTAACGTTACTTAATACTCTTTTTTCATTGAAAATTTTAGTTAATGTTACAAAAGCCTTAACTCCTTTAATTGCAAAAATAAAATAATTGAATTTTGATTTAGCAACTTTGTCACAGAAATATAATAAGAATGATTCATAATTAAATTTAAATAAAATCATGCTTATATTTTTATCATTATCAAAAACATTACTTAGTTTTCCTTTTGAAAAAATAAATTTGTTTTCATAATAAAAATCAGTATTAGATATTCTTATTCTTTTAGCTAAGAATTTAAAAAAATTTAATTCATCTCTGATACTAATATTTGATGGTATATTCAATATTTTTGCTTTTATTATATTATCTTTAATTTCTTTTACATTTAAAATATAATTATAATAATTTGAATAATAATAATATAATATATTTACTTTCAAATCATCAAATATTGTTAAAATATTATATTTATTTAATTCAATAAGTAAATTAATAAATATTGGTTGATTTGATATTGTTAAATTTTGAATAATCTTCATTGAATTATCAAAATTAAATTTAAAAAAATTATTATTATACATAATAGGTTTATATTCCATAAATTTATAAATTACTTGTTCTTTTTGTATATTAGGAATATTAGAATTCTTATTTTTATTTAAAATATTATTTAAATCATATAAAAAAGTTCCAAATGTATGTTTTACCTTAATATAACTTTGATATTGTTGTAATGAAGCATCAAAAACTTCAACTAATTCAATTTTTCCTTTTTTATAAATATATTTATTAAAATTCGATTTAAAAGATTGTATATTTATTAATTTATTAGAAGTTTCATTTATATATTTTAATAAACCATAATTTGGATTTTCATATAAATTCATTATCTCATCAAAATAAAAGTTTTCTAAATAAATTTGATTTAAATATTCTGCATTATATTTCATTTTTGGCCATTTTCTCTCATCTCCAAGATTACTTAAAGCATTATTCATATATATAAAATTTTTTTGTTCTTGAATATAATTTGAAAAAATATGTTCTTTAACGTTATTTTTTATTATAAAAGAATTACAATCAATAATATTATTACTAATTGTAAAATAAGGATTATCATTTAAAGAATTTATTATAAAAGTATTTTCAAAAGACAAATTAGAGCGACAAATATAAATATTAATTTTATTATTTGAAGAGGTTGGAATTAATTTTTTTCTTTTATTATATTGATTAAATATATTTTTTATTTTGTCAATAGAAATTAAGTATAAAATAGTAATAAATTGTATTGAATTTTTATATATTTCATTTTCATTTTGTAAAATTTTACCTTGTCCTTTTGTCATTAAATCTGTCAATAATATATAAATTATTTTCTCTTCAGAAATATTTAAACAAAAAGAAATTTTTGAAAATATATTCAAACTTTTAATTCTTTCTTCATTTTGTTCTTTTGTTTGAATATAATTAAATCTTTCATCATTTAAAATATAATTTCTTATAAAAGAAAATAAATCAATTGAATTATTATAATTATTATTATTAAAATTATCACTAATTTCGTTAAATATATTTTCATCTTCAAAATCAATTTCACATAATAAAATCATAGCAAAAAATAAACCAATTAAATTTTGTTCTTGAGAAGAATTAATCATTAAAAAGTTTTTAATTTTACAATATTGTTCATAATAATTTTTATAAAATTCATATTCTTTTTTTATTAATTCTGCATTTTCATTTGTTTTAGAAAAATTAGAATATTGAATATCATTTTTAATTAATTGAAATTGATTAATTAAAACATATCTTTTAACATATTCATCCATATTTTCTATATTTTCACGAGAAATTTCACTTTGATAAATTTGAAAAAAATTTTTTGTTTGGTTACAATATAAATATTTATATAAAACTTCATATGGTAAATTATATAATAACATATAAAAAAAATGAATATTATTTCTGTCTAAAAAATTATTTGGAAAAGGAGTTCCAATATGATTAAATAACATTTCATAATTAAATTGAAAAAAATTTATTTTATTATATTTAATTCCATTATCAATTGAAATTGAAATTAAAAAATCTGATATAGGAATTTCATCATTGAAATTATCTTTTATGCAAGTAAAAAAAGAAAGAAAATTATAAAAATTTAATAAGTCATTTAATTCTGTTGTGTCACCTAATGAATTTTGAGATGTTAATTTATTTAGATTTTTTAAAATTCTTTTTAAAAATATTTTAGATTGTTTATTTGATGTACTATAAAATAATATTTTTTCTTCTATTTTTAATAATTCAGGATTTTTAAATTTTGAAAGAATTAATTCACATTCTGTACTTATTAATTTTCTATCTTCCTCATTTTTTTTATATTTATTATTAAGTTCTGAAAAATGAATTAAATTTGGTCCTAAATAGATATTTGATATTTTTTGTCTTGGAATACAATTTTCAAAACAATTTATTAATGATTGTAAATCTAAAAAATTAATATCACTAAGATTAAATTGATTTATTTTATATTCCATTTAATTTTAAATTTTTTTTAAAATCCCAAATTTAAATTAGTAAATATTTAAAAAACAAAAATTAAAAAAAAAAAATTTTTTAACTCTAAATTAAATATCGATTTAAACATAAAAAATTTAAAATTTTATAATATTTTATATATCAAAAAATAAAAATATATTAAAACCCATTAAGCATAATTAATCAAGAAAGATATTGCTCCATTATAATTAGGTATAATCTTAGCATAAAATATTTTCCTAGAATTTCCTCCAATAGTAAAATCAACATAATCTTTATCAGGATAATCTTCCTCATATAAACCTTCTAACTTTAATTTCAAATTAAGTGATTTTGAAGAATCATTTTTCAATCCAATAAAATAACCATCATCATCTGGTAAAACATATTGATTAAGCAAGCATTTATTATCTAAAGGTTCTGCATTTTCTGAAAATAATTTTTCTTCAATTTCAGGATCATTCTTTTTTTGTTTAATTTGTTTTTTATTACTACTCTTTACCTTTGTTTTTGTAGTTTGTCTAGCTGAAGATTGAAGTTGATATGAATAAAGTGAATTATATGAATAAGGCATATGAATAAACATATCTAATTCTCCAGAACAAATTGTTTTTGATAAGGAATTTGCTTTTGAATTGTTTTCAAGGTAAAAATCTGCAGATTTATTTGATGATTTAAATTGAAGTGTATCTGTTATGGTTACGTCATATTGACCTTTTGTGTTATCAAATAAAATGAAATTAAAAGGGAATTCACTATTTGATCTTTTACTTTGGTATAACATACCTCCTGCAAATTCCTGGGGTGTTAATACTTTTTCAGCATAGTCAATTAAACCTTTTTTTAAAAGACTTTTTACATCTTTTCCTTTTTCTTGAGTTATTCCTACAGGATAATTTGAGTAACAGGATATTGTACAACCATGTAATTTTCCTCCTTCAATAAATCTGTAATTTAAGTCTGTTATTAAATAGTATGTCCCTTTATTTAATGTTACTTGTATACAACAGTTCATTTCACAATTAGATGCTGCCTTAATATAATTATTATTTGAGTCTACTAACATTAAATAGCTAATTACACATTTTTGATAATAACCACCTTTTAATAAAAATCTAGGATTTTTTTGATGTATCATAACGTAACAATGATTATTATCATTATTAACAGTTAATTTAGTAACCATTGGTGCTTTATTAATAACATTTTTAGGATAATTTAAGAAAGTATAAACATAATTTTCATATAAATGACATATTCCAGCAACTAAATAATAAACAAGAAAATCATTATATGACATCCAAAAAGAACCATCATCAGATTTTTCAACTCCACATTCTTTTTTAAGAGAAGGAGTCCATTTTTTACTTGAATCGCACCAATCACCAGACCATTCACCATTTCCCCAAGGATTCCTTAAATGAACTAATTTAACTTTTCCACTACTAGTATTAACTTCCTTAACTCCTAAACAAGTATAAGCATGACCAGGGACAAGACCTCTATCTTCTAAATCCAAATTATAAGTATCACCAGAAGTACCAGCAGTCATAATAAAACCTTTTTTTTCAGCTTCAATAAATTTATTCCAAATTAAATCAGCATTTTTAGCATCTACTCTAATTTTCTCAGAATAAGAATTAGTAATAACATCAAAAACTTCATGAGGTTCACCTCCAATAGTTTTAGCATAATTTCCATTTAATTTAGCCCAAGCTTTTTCAAGTAAAACAACCCATAATTCATTTCCATTAGAAGAACTAAAAGAAAAATTTTTTCCATATCTTCCATAACAAGGGAAATAATCATCAATTAAAACTAATTTCCAAATACCACTAATTCGATAATAACATCCATAACAATGTTCTTGTGATTTTTCTTTAATATAAAAAAGTTTTTCTATCATTTTTGGGAATTTACATAAAGCAGCTATTGCAGATAAGAAATAACAATCACCTAAACCACCTTGAATAATATCTTCATTTAAAATTCCTTCATAGAAAACTTGGTAATTTTTACTATTGAAAATATCCTCTACTCGAGCCCATGTAACATTTTCCCATCCTTCTAAATCATCTTCTGTTATATCAGTTGGGTAACTCCAACGACCATAATTATCAACTGGACATAAATTTTTTTTTACTGGTTGGAATAAATCATCAGTAAAAACTGAGCCTTGAGAATATAATTTTTGCTTTCTGTAAATTTTAGTATCTTTTGGAATATCTGAATTGGAAATTGAAACTATTTTTGTAACTTCTTTTTCCTTTTCTTTTTCTTTTTTTTTTAATTCTTCTATTTTTTTATTTTCTTCTTCAATTAATTTTTTACGTTCTTCTTCTTCTTTTTTTAATTCTTTCTCAGGATCATATAATGTTTGTTCTTGAATTAGTTTCTTTTGTTCATTATTTAATGCTTCAATAATTGCATTTTTATCTTTTAATAAATCTTCATAATATAATTTTAATTTTTCTAAATCATCTCCTTGTTTTTTTGGAAGTAATTTTTCAATCATTTCTAATTTAGCATTTATTTCAGGAAGGTCTTCAACTGTTAAATTTTTGACTATTGAATCTCCTCTATTAAATGCTATTTCTAATTGTTTTTTTTTTGCTTCTTCTTCTTCTTTTTTTTGCCTTTCTAATTCAGCTTTTTTCTTTTCTTCTTCTTCTTTTTTTCTCTTTTCTTCTTCTTCTTTTATTCTTTTTTCTTCAGCTTTTCTCTTTTCTTCTTCTAATTTTTTTTGTTGGATTTCTAATTGTTTTTTCTTTTTTTCTTCTTCTAATCTTTTCTTTTCAGCTTCTGCTTTTTTTCTTTCTTCTTCTTTTTGAAGTTCTAATTTCCTTATTCTATCCATTTCTTTTCTAATTTCTTCTTGTCTTCTTTCTTCTTCTTCTTTTCTTTTTTTTTCTTCTTCTTCTATTTTTCTTTTTTCAGCTGCAATTCTTTCTTCTTCTTGTTGTCTTTTTAATTCTTCTTTAAGTCTTTTTTCTTCTTCTTTTTTTCTCTTTTCTTCTTCTCTTTTCATTTGTTCTAATTTTAGTCTATCCTCTTCTAATTTTTTCCTTTCTTTTTCTCTACGAAGAGCTTCTTGATGTGCTTTTGATAACATACTTACAATGTATTGATTTTCATTTAAAATTTCAAATAATTTTACTTTTTCTTCTAATGATATATTGGATTCATTATCATTTTTTAAAGATGAAATTGCTTTTATAACTGCACCTATTGTCTTTAATGTAAACCATGCTGAATTTTTTTTATATTTTTTTGATAAATTTTGCCAATTTGTTTGTGCTGTTTCTGTTAATTTTTTTATTTCTTCTCTTGATAATTTTTTCTCTTGTTCTTTTTTTTGTGGTTGTTGTTGTTCTTGTATCTGTTCTACTGGAGGATAATAATAATAATAAGTATAATAATTATAAGAATTACTATAATATCTACCATAAGGATTGAAATTGTTATTATTAAAATTATTATTCATATTATTGCCTTTTAAATTATTGTAATAATTTTTGAAACCTTCATTATTGTAATATTTATCATAGTAATTTTTAAAAGCCCTTTTGGCCAAATTAAAATATATTTTTAAGTTATTATTCTTATTGATTAAATCATTAATAGAATCAACAGTAGATTTATTTGGAGCATTTTGACGTCCTTTATTTTTTAATGATGATTTAAGTATTTGTTTTTCTTTTTCCTCAATTTCATTTTCTCCTAGATCTTCTCCTGAAACAATATTTTTTAGTTGAGGTAATTCATTTGGTTTTTTTCCACTTTTTAATCGTTGATATGATAGTTGATCAACTCCAACATTTCCTCCTGGTTCTTCAAATTGATATTGTATTGCATTTGCTAATTTAGATTCCATTAATCCTTTCCTACCTTCAAAATTTTTCCCAATTTGATCTCCAAGTGTTTTCATTAAATTATCAAAGTTTTTTCTATTTAAAAGAAAATCTCTTGGATTTCTATTTTCCAAACTATTCCCTTTTTCAAAAGGTGGTATATCCATTTCAACACTTTCTTCTTTTTGAATCCCAGGTGTAAACATAAAATATTTTTTTTTACCTCTTTCTTCTTTTCTTTTTTTTTTCTTTTCAAAAAAGTTACCAGCTGCATTAATTAAATCTTCAGGATTAAAGTTAAACTTTTTTTTCTTTACTGCTTTCAAAGTCTCCTTTTGATTAAATCTCGGTAATAATGGACAAAATTCTTTAAAATCTCTTCCTGAAATAGCATCAACGAATCTAGGATTAAAAAAGTGTTTATCAGAAATTAAAGGTTGTAAAATGGTTTTACCCAATTCATCTATATTATAATTATTTTCTAATTCAAGTTCTTCATAAATTGGTTCATCTTCATCTAAATAACTTTGAGTAATTTTACTACTATCTAAATTAATAAAAGGATTATTTCTTTCAACATTTTCGAAAATAGGTTTAAAATATGAAAGTTCATTATCTTTAATTTCTATTTTTACACTTTGGAATTGTTTATTTTTTTCACCATAAAAAAAAGGAATTCCTTGTGGTGATCCTATAAAAGAAGTTTTCCCTGATCTACATTTAAATCCTAAAAATTTAATTTTATCAGAAACAGTTCCGAAAATATGAGTAATACCATCTCTCATATTAATATCTGGGAATTCTTTATTTTGTTCAACATCAAGTACTGGTAAATTTATTTCAAGACTAACATAAAATTCTTCTCCTTGTTTATTTAAAAAAAGATCATTTTTGAAAAAGTCATCATAATAAATTTGAAATCCTTTTATTTTTTCTTTATTTTCATCAGTTATTACTGATAATTTTGATATAGATTTCATTTTTCCTCCATTTTTTGTAGAATATTTTACTGCTTCTTCTTCTTTTTTTCCTGTTTCTTCATCTTCTTTTTTCATTATTTCTAATAAGAATTTATCAAAAAATGTTTTTGTATCATTTGAAACTTTATTATTTTTATAATTTAAATATCCTTTTAGAAAACGACGAAATGTTATATATTTTCTTTTTTCTCCACATAAATCTTTGAAAACGTTTTCCAATTTCAAATTCATTTCCTTTGTTATTCCACTGAAACATTCTTCAAAACGAGGAAATGTTGCCATATCTTTATATTGGTCAAAGAATAGGAAGTCACATAATACACGAAGTTTATCTAATGTATTTTCAGGAATATCTAGCTGTGTCATTTTAGTTTTTTTTATTATTTGATATATTTTTAATGTTTTATATATTTTTTTCTTATGAATTTTTTTTAAAATACGTAATAATTATTTAAAATATAAATTTCTTTTATACTTTTAATATATTTTATTTTAATATGTTCTTTTTTTAATTGCCCCATACAAAAAAAAATTTTTAAAATGATATATTAAACTCATAAATAAATTTTCATAATAATAAATATTATATTAAATAAAAAAAACTAATTGTTTAAAAATAAAAAGGTGTGTTTTACTATAAAATAAAATATGTGAATAAATTTTTATAACTATATTTAATTTAAAAATCTAAGAATAATATTTAAATATAAAAATTTAAAAAATGATATTTATTCAAGTTTTTTTAAATGTTATAGAAGTTAAATTCATTTATTAAAAAAACAATAGAAATTATTAAGAGTTGTTGAAAAAAACATAAAATATTTTTTATTTATTATTTTTATTATTATTAAAATTAAAATATGAAGATATAGTTTAGCTTACTTTTAAATTAAATATATTAATTATAAAATATTCTTTAAAATTTAAATTTTATTTTTAAATTAAGAAAATTTCCCTAATTATATTTATTATAATATTAATTTGGAAAATTTTAAAATGATTTTGAAATTCAATTAAATATTTTTTATAATTATTTATTTAAATAATAATATTTTTTTAAACTATTATAAAAAACATTTTTACTTCATAAAAAAAAAATAAAAAAATATTTTATTTCATTTCATATGATTACTTTCAAAATAATTTTTTTCAATTTCAGTAATAATATTCCTAACTTCTTTTTTAGTCTCAAGTTCCTTTAA
>JAJMZS010003109.1:0-42483 GCA_023807205.1 Isotricha prostoma
ATAATAATAATAATAATAATAATAATAATAATAATAATAATAATAATAATAATAATAATAATAATAATAATAATAATAATAATAATAATAATAATAATAATAATAATGTGAATTTTCAAAATATTAATCAATACAATAAAAATGATTTTAATAAATATATTATGAAAAATAATATTAACAAGAATATTAAATCTAACAATAATATTAATAATAGTAATAATAAAAATATTAATAATCAACAATCTTTAAAATCATCCCATAATAGTTATAATATAATAAATGAATCAGATTCTCAATTAAGCAATAAAAATAATAATCTAAAAGAAAATTTTAGAATTAAAGAAAAAAGTGACGCTATTAATTCTCATAAATTAGATTATAATCATAAAATAAAATTTAATGAATTTATTAATAATAATAAAGAAAAAATCAATCAAGAAAAAGAAAATTGTATTAATGGAGAAATAAAAACACCAATGGATGAACATGATTTTTCATATATTTTTTCTACGGAAAATTTAAAGGAAAATTATTCAACAATAAAAAAGTTTGGTAAAATAAAAATTGATATGAAAATAAAAAATAATGGTGTAAATGATATTCCTAGAAAAACTGAAATAATAAGCTTAAAAGATGATGATGAATCACAATTTTTTATAAGTGAAACATTGATTCATAATGGAAATGCAATTAAAGTTGGTGAGACAATAGATTTAATTATATATTTATTCCCTAAGAAAAATATTAAGTTTGGAAAAAATAATTTAAATTTTAAACTTAGAAATAAATATTTTGGAATAATTGGAAAAGAAAATAATATAAATATTTATATTATTGATGATAGAACAAATTAAAATATTTTAAAAAAAAATAAAAAATATGAATATTCAATTAGTTATATAAAAATAGATTATTTCCTTAAACAATAATAAACATAAAAATTAGAAAAATATTAAATATTATATTTATATAATATGATTAATATTCAATTTAAAATAATATTTTTGGTTATATATAATTTAACTATTCAGAATTTGAATTATTTCCAGGTTGAAAATTCAAAGTTTTAAATGCAGAAACAGCAGAAAGTGTATTAGAACCACTAAAACAAATTTTACTTTTAAAAGGACTTGATATAATTTTTTTTTCATTAATAGTTGGAGTCAATGCTCTAATTCTTTTTTTACCTGAATAAATATTGTCTTCTTTCATATTAGTATTTTGTAAAAGAGTATTAAAATCATTAGTTGATGTTAAAAATAAAGCTTTATAATCTAAATTACATGGAAAGAAAATTAGATTTTTTGTTTCTTTATTTAATTTAATTTCACTTAACTCTTTTAAATTAATATTTTTGTTGTAATTATCATCATATAAAAAAATTTCATATAAATCTGGAATTGATGATTTTTGTTTTTCTTTTATATAAATTTGTCTTATTATATTATATTCTTTTATTATATTTTTTTCATTATAAAAGTTTTGAAAAATTTGATTAATTTCAATTGAAAATAACCATAAAATTATTTGATCAATATATTTCCCTTTTATTAAAATTCCATTATTATAATTAACTATTTTTATAAATGATAAAAAAACATTTTCTCTAATTTCTACATTGAAATTCATTTTATTTCCAATTTTATCAATTATATTAAATGAATATTGGTAAAAACTTTGTGATAAAGAATAATATTCTTTTGGATTATTAAATATTGTACTATTTTCATTAAATAAAATAATAGATAAAATAATATCAAAATATTTTTTGACTATATTAGTAATATGAAAAGGTAATTTTATTTCTGAAATTTGAAATCCATGATAAATTTGATATGAAGTTAAAATAGAAAAATTGGAATATGATTTTAAAAACTGAATATAAGTATAAGTTGAATTAATAAGAAATTGTTTTTCTTCTATATATTGGAGAGTTAAATAAGAATAATAAGTAAGGCATTGTAAATTTTCAATAAATTTATTAGATGAAACTACCTTTTGGTTATTTAAAAGTGAAAAAAGAAAATGAAGAAAAATTTGTTTTTGTAAAGAATATTCAATTTGTTTATTTTTTTTTGAACTGTTTGTATTGAAAGATATTTTATTCTTATTTTTTATAGGTTCATAATAATTATCAAAATCAGTTAAAACTTCTTGATAAATTATTTTATTTTCTTCAAATAATTTTGGATTATATCTGTGAAAAATAAAATCAATATCTAAAACTTCATATCTATTTAAATCATTAATAAAATCATTTAAAGATTTATTTATATTTTTCAAAGGTAAACTTGAACATGTATTTTTTTCATTTATTAATAAATTCTTTTCTTCAAAATCTTCTATAATACAACTATCATAAAGATCAATGAAATTAATTTGTTCATTTTTCATGTCTTTTTCAAATTCTATTTTTTTTTCTTTTATTTCTTTAATATAATCTTTACTAAAATTTATTTTTTTAATTTCATTTAAAATATCTTTTTCAAAATTATCATTATTATAATTATTAAATTTTATTTCATGCTTAAATAATTGATCTTTATATATACTGTAATAATAATTTCTATCATAAAATTTAGGTTCATTTAAAAAATATTCAAAAAGAATACAAATTATTTTACCATATTTTGAATATTCAATTTTTTTACTTTCATTAATTAATTTTTTCTTAATTATATAAAAATAAATCCATATAATTTTTGGTAAAATCCCTTTTTCATATATCATATTATTATATTCATTGAATTTTTGATTAATGTAAATTATAACTTTTATAATTTGATTATAATCTTTATAAAATTTTTTTTTTGAATTAATTTCTTCTAAAATATTTTCATCATTATTATTTTTAATAATTCTCTCAATTAAGTCAAAAAATTCATTTAATGTATAAAATTTATATCTTATGAACTCTGAATAAAAAAAAGAAAAAGTAAATTTATTTATAAAAGTTTTTACTGAAATTAAATCGTTAAAATTATTTCCATTTAAATAATCTTCTTCCAATTTTTTTTTTGAAATATATAGATGAATTATTTTTTCATTATAAGGAATTTTATTTGATTTAATATCTATTGTTAAATAATTAGACAGTATTTCTAAATAATTTTCAAAAACATTGTTAACAGACTTTTCATTATATGACATATTTATTTTTTGCCAAACTTATTTAATGCTTTTAGTAAATATGTATTAGGAGGGAAAATAATATTATATTTATTTATATATATATATATTAAATAATTAATTAAGCTTATTTAACTTAAAAAAAATAAGATTTTTTTATTTCAAATTTTTTCTTAGTGATTTAATTGAATTATTATTTGCTTTTGTGTTTTGTTGGAAAGATGATTTTAAACTATTTCCGTGTGTTGAAAAATATTGATTATTATTATTTATATTATTATTTATATTATTATTTTTATTAATATTATTACTTGAAGTATTATTATTTTTTTTAGAATTGGAATTTGCTTTTACTTGAGGACTTTGGAAATTTTTTTGCTTATTATTAGTTTTATTTTCTTTTTTTGTTTTTTTTAATTTAGGTGTAATTTTAATTTTATATTTCTCTATTAATTTATCACATATTTCTTTTTGTATATTATTTAAATTATTTTTAATATTATTAATATTATATTTTTCTAGAACATTTTTAAGAAAAATTTCTCTTATTGTTTTTTCTCTTTCTTCACAATTTAACATATTTTTCCATAAATTAAATTCATTTTTATTAATATTAATTGACTCTTTATTATTTTTTAATTTATAATTATTAACAAAAACATTATAACTATTTTCAACTTGTATATTTTCATAAAAAGATAATAATTTAAATTTCTTTTTATTCATTATTTTATTTTTTTTTAAAATATTCATAAAAACATTTCTCAATGAATAATATTCTTTTTGTATATTATCAAATTCTTTATGATAAACGGATTGAATGTCAAAAAATTTTTCAAACATTAATTGAATTTCTAATTGAATATCATTATCTTCAATCTCACATAAATATTCTTCAGTATAAAAAATATCAAAATCACTTTTTAAATTTTCAAATTCAGAATCAAATTCAAAATCTTCATTATCAAGTTTTTCATTATTTAAATTTAAATTAAAAGAACTAATACTACTACTATCATTAATATTTTTTTCATTTTTCTCATTTAAACTTTCACTAAATTTTCTTTTATTATCATTAATAATTTCATCATTTTCTAAATCATTTTCAAAATTAGTATTAACAATTTGTTTTTCAATTGATTTGAATTTATCATCTAATTTTTTTACAATACCTGAATCAGTAATATTAATTGTTGCATTTGGTTTTTTAATATTTATTTTACAATTATTATTTTTTGTATTTTTAGTAATGAAATTATTATCTTTAAGTGATGAAGAAATAAAATTACAATTTCTACTTGAAGTGGATTTATTTTCTGTTGAATTTAATGAATTCATTATTCCTTTTTTTCCTTTTATTTTTTTTTGACTTTTATTTATTTTTGAATTATTTATTTCATTAATGTCTTTTTTATTACATATCATACTATTATATAAAGGATTTGATTGACTTTCTTCTTCTAAAAAATTTGGTTGAAGTAAATTCCCTTCTTCACATGATTTATTATGTTTTAATTTACTTGAACTATATTTTCTATTATTAGAATTATTTATTTGAGTTTTATTGTTAATTGAATTATTTTTTTTTTCAAAATTTGTTTTAAATGATTTTTCTTTTTTTATTTTATTTGGAGATAATGTTATATTATTATTTTTTTCTAAATATAAATTTTTTTTAGAAATATTTGTTAAAGAACTTTTATAATTTTTTTTATGAGAATACATTTTTGAAGGATGACTAATATTATATATACTATTATCTCTATTATTTTCTTCAATTTGACATTTTAATTTTATTTTCATTTTATCGTTATTAATATTATCATTAGATATTAAATTTAACCATTTTGTATCATTAAAATAATTAAATTCTCCTTCACCTAATAATAATTCATTTTTATAAATAGAAAGTTTTATAAAATCTTTTTCATCTTTTAATCTTATTATTATTGGGATATTTCCCTCTATTAAATCTAACATATTAAAAATATGAGATGTTCCTTTAGGTGATGTTAATGAAAAAATAATTGTTTCTTCTTCATTATAAATTAGTTTTTTTATTGAAGGATATAAATCTTTTACTTGAAGTTTGATATTCATATTTTTAAATTTTAATTTTTAATTGATTTATTTAATATAATAAAATATAAATTAATTATTAGAATTTAAATAAATATATTATTTATTTAAAAAATATGTTAAAACCAATATTCAATATTTTATTATTTTTCTTTTTTTTTTTATCAATAAAATCATATAAAATTTCTCAATATGAATTAGATTCAATAGATAAATTATCACATTATGGTAATAAAATACAAGTTTTAAAAGGAAAAACAAACAAAACAAAATGTATATCAAAAACAGATTTAAAAATCAATGATACAATATTCACTTTTGAAAAATCAGATATATTATCAAGTGAAACATGTTATTATCCAAATAAAACAGGTCTACTTTATAATATAACATTTACAACTAAAAATTATACAATTTTTACAGAATATTTTACTCTTGCTGCTTGTTTATATTATATTCTTGATAATTATAATGATGAAAAAATGTTATCAAAAGTTGATAAAAAAACAAGAGAACTTGTAAAAAAATTACCAATTCAAAATTATGAATTTGCAGAATTTTCATTTGATAATGATGAATTAAATGAATATTTAATAACTTCAAGAAATTATTATGTTGAAAAAAGTGACTTTATTAAAGGAATTGGTGAAAGATTATTTGATGAATATTATAAAAATAAAACTAAAAGTTTATTATTTGGTAGTTTATTTTATTATATAGAAGAACATTCATTTATGATTGAAGGTAGTGCAATAATAATTCCATATTTTGATATTTGTAATATTTATCCTCATTATTTAACAATACAAGACAAAAACTTCACAAATTCAACAGAAATTATTGAATTTGAAGATCAATTCATAATAAGAGTAAAAAGACCATTTTTGGAAAACGAACAATTTGCTTTTGGATATAATCATAGTTACAATAATGAAGAAATGTTAACTAAAAATGGTATTTTTTTCAGAGATAATATATATGATACTCATAAAATTATAAAACATTATTATTATGAACAAAATTATAAAAGTGATGGAATTTTACATTATTTAAGAAGACGTAATTTAGATCCTAGATTATTAAATTATGCTCAAGAAGAAAATGGTCATGAATTATTTGTCGAATTTAATATAACTTCAGAATCAATTAATCCAATTATTTTTAAATATGCTTTAATTTATTTTACTTGGGATAAAATGGAAAAAAATCAACAAAATTCTAGATTTAAACATATTGGTAAACAAAGTTTTTTATTTATTTTACAATTAATATATGATGAATTAAAAGAAATTGAAGATAAAAGTGAAGTAAATTTTTTTGATTATTTATTGGCTACTCAAAAAGAAAAAAATAAAAGGATGAAAATAATTAAAGAATTTAATTTAGAAACTTGCAATTTATTGTTTAAAAATATTAATTATTTATATCCAGATTTAATAAATATTTCTTGGAAAGAAATTGAACATTATAAAGATAAATATATCATAATTGATCCAAATACTTTAGTTGATAGAAAGTAAAATATGAAATATTTTTTTAAAGTTTATTTAATATGACTAATAAAATTTATATAAATTTTTAGAAAATTAAGTTAATTAAAAATTATTTTATTCTATTTCAATATTGAAATTATTATCATTATTATTTTGATAAAATTTATTAAAGATTTGTTCAACTACATTTCTTAATAAATCATTTTTACTATATTGATATTTCATTAATAATTCTTTACCTCCTTTTTCATTAAATTTATTTAAAACAATATTTTTATTTTCAGTAAAATGTTTAATTAGTTCAGCTTTTTCAATAAAAAAAGATAAATTTTGAAAAATAAAAGGAAGTAAATCTTCATCTTTTTCAAATTTTAAAGTAGCACAAATTAATTCATCAAAAACTCCAATTTTTGCTAAATATACATAATTATCAAAATTAACAGTAGATATTATTTTTCCTAAAGTAATTAATAATTCTCTTATTTCTACTTTATCATAATCTTCTTTTAAAATTTTAATTATTAATTCAATAAAATTCTCTTTTTTCATTAATAAATCTGACATTGTGTCTGAACAAGAAATTAAATTTCCTAATGTCCAAAAAACATCAATTTTTTCTTCTGATATTTTTCCATTTAATAAGATATTAAATTCAAAATTAAATATTTTATCTATTAATTCTAAATCAAATATATCATTCATAGATAAAAAATTTCCAATTACTCTATTTGTTAATATTAATATTGGATAATTTGAATGGAAATTATTATTATTTAATACTTTTTCTATTACTTTTAATGAAATTATTTTTGAAGGAAATTGATCATCAATATAATCATAAAATATAATAATATTATATAAAATTGCTTCATAAATTACTTCTATTTTTGTATCAATAAATTTTAATAATATTTTCAACATTTGTTGTTTAATTTGTTTTATTTCTAATTTTTGAATATTATCTATATTTTCTTTTTCTGTTGCCATTAAATTTGAAAAAAAGTGAAATCCTTGAAATAATATATCTTTATATATTCCATTATCATCATCAATATGATACATAAATTCTTTTTCCATTAAAAATTTTAAAATTCTATTTTTAAATAAATTAGATATTAAGATTTTGTAGTTAACTTCATTATGTTTTTTTTCATTATTTTCTAAAGATGTAATGTTATGAAATAAATAAAGAATAAGACAAAATAAATCTGTGTCATTAGTTGATAAAATATATTCATAAATGTTAAAAAATTCCTTTGAAGTTAAAATATCATTATTTGTTTCGTTATTTTTTGAAAAAAATATATAATTTGATATTATCCATAATCCATGATATAAAATAATTTTATCATTAATATATTTATTCATACATTCAAAAATATTATAAATAATATCAATATTTTCTTTTATTAATAAATTGTCTGATTTTGAAAAAAATTCTTTAAGTGAAAATAAACCAAATTTAACTTCTTCATAATTATTTGATTTTAAATATAAAAACATATCATTAAAATATGAATCTGAATTTAAATATTCTTTATTTTTTTTTGAAAGAGGAAGATCAATACTCTCTAATGATATATTATATATTGAATTTTGTAATGAGTCATCTTTTTTTTTTATATTTCTTTTATTAAAAATATAATTTGTTATTTTTTTTTTTCTTAAAGTTAATTTATAATTTTCTGTTTTTTTAAGTAGTTCACTTTGGATATGAGCTATTTTTTATTTATTTTAATTATTACTTTGAGAAAATTGTTTGTTTCTTTCAAATAATTTTTTATCTTCCATTATTTGGAAATTTAAATTAAAAAAAATGATTTATTTTAATTATATTCGATTATAAAAATTATTATTTATTTTCCTATTTTTCAAATGTAATTTAATGATTAATAATCATATTTAATAAATAAATAAAAAAGAATGAACAAAATTTAATTTAAATATAGTTTAATTTTATTTGTTTATTGATCATTAAAAAATATAATAATTTTTAATTTTTTTTCTATTTGAATAATTTTTGTTTCCTAAATTTTATATTTACTTTATTTTATAATTATAAATGCTCATTTAAAATATGTTTATTACCCTCAGATTTATTTTTCCTATTAAACTTAGTCATATTATCAGATTTTTGAAGTATTTTCATATTAACTACAATTGAAGATTTTTTTTTTAAACTTTTAACAAAAACATTTCCATCAATTTCCCCAGATTCATCAATAACATAAATAGGTTTTTTATAACTATTATTATTAGATTGATTTTTATTTTCATTAGATTGGCCTGCCATATTATCAAACATACTTACTTTTTGTTTCGGTGGATTATCAAACATACTTACTTTTTGTTTTGGTGGATTATCAAACATACTTACTTTTTGTTTTGGTGGACTATCAAACATACTAACTTTTTGTTTTGGTGGATTATCAAACATATTAACTTTTTCTGAAGGTTGATTTTGAATATTATTATTATTTGTATTTGTATTATCAAACATATTTACTTTTTGATGATTTGTATTTGTATTATTACCAAATAAATCTTTTTTTGGTTGTGTAGATGTTCTATTTCCAAATAAATCTTTTTTTGGTTGTGAATTACCAAATAAATCTTTTTTTGGTTGTTGATTATTTTTATTATCAAAAAAGTTTTGTTTATTCATATTATTATTACTTATATTATTATTACTTATATTATTATTGTTATCATTCATTTGATTATTAAATAAATTTTTTTTTTGAGAAGAAATTGATTCATTATATTCTTTAATATTAACATCACTATTTACATCAAATCCATCAATTAATTCTAAAGTTTTAATTTGTTTTAAAGTTGCTTTATATTGAATATAACCATTATTTCCAAATCCAGGATTCATTGGATTTTTTAAAGTATTTATTGTTTTTATTAAAGGACATTTTTCTGAAATTACTTTTGCAAACTCATTAACATTATTTAATTTATTATAATTTACACTTAAATTTTCTAAACCTAACATATATGGAATATCTTTTAAAGTTGAAATTTGATTATTATCAAGAATTAATATTTTTAAATTTATGAAATCAATTGATATAGAGAAATTCCTATTATTTTTTATATAAAAGAATTTACGTTAATAAATTATTTGATAAATCTAATACTTTTAAAAGAGATGCTTGAGTTTCTAAAAATTCATATATTGTTGATAAATCTTGTATTTGTTGATTTGCTAAATTTAAGGAGTCACCTTCCATTTTTAATATAGTTATTTTTTTTAAAATATATAATTATTTAATTTATTAATCATAAAAAATAAAAATTAAAATAAAATTGAAATTGAAATTAATCAAAATTATCAATAACAGTGCCATTTTTTTGATATGAAATAATCAAAGATAAAACTTCTTTAAAATCATTTTTCATTTCTTCTAATTGTTCTTTATTAAATTTTTCAATATCTTCATTAAAATACTTTTTATAAATCTTATCAATATCAATATTTAAAATATTATTATATTTAATAACTGGAACATCATTAAAAGTTTTAAAATTTTTATTATTTAAATATGAAATGATCATATCCTTACAATGATTATTATAATATGGATTTTTATATTCTTTCAACATTTCAAATAAACTTTTTTCACTTTTAATACACAAATCTTTAAATTCTTCTTTACTAATATTTAATTTATTATTTTCTAAATTTGAAATAAAATTAATAACTGCTTTAAAAGTTTCTAAATAATAATCTTCAATACCATTTTTTCTTGTATTATGTCTAAACAAATCACAATATATTTGATTTGATTTTAATTTTCTAATTTTCCCTTTAATAATAGTAAAAATTAATAAAGGAAAAACTTCATCAGCACCAGGTGAAGTTTCTTTATTTGAATTTTTTGAATACATTACTGATAAAATATTAACTACATTCATAAAAGTATATAATTTATCTTTTGGTGTTTTATATTGATTTATTGTTGATAATTTATTAATTGCCATTGATAAATAATTATTGTCTATTATTGATATTGGAATTTCAAATAAATCACATGTTATAAATTCATATTTATGAAGTAAATAATCAAATTTATAATCACTTTCTTTGTCTTTTCTACTTGAACAAAATATTTGATTGTATAATTTTTTTGTTATTATTGATTCAAAATTATCACATATCTCATTGTAAATTTCTTCTGTTTTATAATTTAATTTTATCTTCCAAATTTGACAGAATTTTTTTATTAGAGTATTTATGAATGATTGAATATTTTCTGAAATTTGCTCTATTTTTAATGTGTCTGTTAATTTTGGAAATTCTTCTTTAATATATCTTTTTATTTATTAATTTTATATTTAATTTTTACTTTTCTATCATTTCATATATTATAATTGATTTTTTATTTTTGAACTTTTCATTAAAACTAAATGATTGAAGATTATGTTGATTGTTTTCCATTAAATAAAAATTAAATAATTTATTAAAAAATTTATTTTATTTAAAACTTTACACATCTAAATAAATGAGTATTTCAAATGTTAATAATAGAATTATAATTAAATTATTAGGCAGTGAACAAAACAAAATAAATTTCAAAAAGAATATGTATAAAATTGAAGATCTTCAAAAAGAATTTAATTTTCAAAATTTAAAAGAAATTATCAAAAAAGAATTTGAAAATAACAAAAATACGCATAAATTAAGTAAATCACAAGAAGATAAAGGTAATATTACAAAATTAAAGAATGGCATTAATAACAAGTTATATTTAAAGAATGAAAATGAAATTGAAAATGATAAAAAAGATAAATCTTTAGAGGAAATTAAAAAATTAAATAATAACGATGGGAAAGAATTTAATGATAAAGGTAAAACAATTTTTGAAAATTTAAAAAATAATTATGATGTAATTTCATTTAATTCAAGTAAATTAAAAAATGATGATATAAAAGAGAAAGGAAAAAGAAATATATTGAATTATGACATAAAACAAATTAATAGTAATGAAAAAAATAATATTGTAAAAGATATTAAAACTCTTAACAAAAAAATTGAAAATAATAATTTATCACAATCTTTATTTTTAAAAGGAGAAATAAAAAAAATATCTAATTCTATATCCAAAAATACAAAAGAAAACAAAATTAGACTCAAATATTATAATTCATATAAAAAAGAAAGTTCAAATAAAACAAATAAAAATCAAAAAACATATTTGAAGAAATTATCATTTACTACAAATTATAGAAATGGATATAAGAAATTTACCAGTTTTAGTTCTAGTTTTATTCCAAATAATAATAATGAATATTTTGATAGTTTATTAAATGATAAAAATTATTTATATTTAAATAAAGAAAAAGTAAATAAAAATTTACAAAATAAAAAAAATTCAATAAATGATAATAACACAAAAATACATATTAAAAATAATTCAATATCAGATATAAATAAATGTCATTTATTGCAAAAAATGAAATCATTTATTTACAATAATAATTTATATATTTATGTAAAAGATTACTTCAATAAATATTCCTTAAAAAAATAATAAAATCTATTAATATTAAAATTAAGATAATGAAAATTATTTATAATTTGAAAAAAATAAATGAAAAATGAAAATAGAATATTTTTTAATACCATTGTTATTTGAAAATAAAAAAATATGAAAACTAGGAAAAACTATTAATGAATTTATATTTAAATTACAAAAATTTATATATTTATTTATTATAAAATTATTAATTGTTATTTAAAAAATATAATTTTAATTTAATTTTGAATTTGTATTTATAATAATTTAACTAATTGGATTTATACTAATTTAAATAAAAAAAGTCCAAAATTGTATATAATTATAGTTATAGATTATTAAATGGGGTATCCTTTTGAAATGATTGATTGATATAGGATGATTGATTTGAATTAATTGAATTAGAATAATTTAAAATTTCATTTGATTCATCATGAATTCTTTTTTTATTTTTATAAAAATTATTTGTACTCCTTTTTACATAAATAAAATTATATAATTTACAAGATTGATTCACTCTATTACTATAAAATGAATATTTATTTTGTTTGTTCCTATTTGAATATAAAAGATGATTTTCCTTTTGATTATCTTTTTCCAAATTTAAATTAGATGATGACATGTTTGTTAAATCTTTATTTTTAATATTTTCATCTTCATGATTATTGATTTTTTTATACTCATTACTTTTATTGAAGTTTATATGAATTTTACGATTAAATATTTTGGGTTTTTTGTTTTCATTTTTAATATTATTCATTAAACCAAAATTGTCTTTTTGATATTGATTTAAATTATTATTAATTTCTTGATTAATATTTTTATTTATATTAACATTTTTATTTGATATTGCATCATTTGATGAAAAATCTTTTTGTTCATAACTTCCAAAAGTATAAAATTGACCATTTTTAAATGTTAAATCCATATTATCTTGTAATAATTTTTGATTCATATTTTTTTTATTCCTTCTATATTTTATAAATGATTCTGAAATTGTATTTTTTATTTTTGAAAAAAATAATGGAATATTATTTTTTCTTTCCTCCAAAAGAATTTCATTAAAACTTAAACTCTTTTTTATTATATCTTTATCTTCATGTAAAGATAAATTATTTCTAAATTTAATATTATCTTGACTTTTATTTAACTTTTCAAACATTTCATTTACTTTTTTTTCAAAATTAGTTCTTATTCTTTTAAAATTAAAATAAGGTCTATAAAAAATTGTTAAAAAATTAGGATTAATTATTAACTCTTCAACTTCATTTTCAGTTGGTTTTGATAATGAATTATTTAAATAATATTCTTCTTTATTAGTTTTTTCAATTAAAGAAAGAAAGGATATAGGTTTAATTATTAATAACTCTTGATCATCATTTTTGTTATCATCTTTATTAATAGGATTATTATGAATTAGATCATTTTTATTTTCTAAATTTTTCTCATTTTCCCCAATTATTTTATTAAAATTATTAATAGTAAAGTTATTATTTTTGTTTAAATATGATTTTTTCATATAAGCATCAGGTGTTTTTAAATTAACAATATCATTATTTTCACTTGTATATTCATTACTATTTAATAATTCATTTTTATCTGTATTTATTATTGATATGAAATTTAATTCATCTGAAATTGAATTATTTATTTGAGGAATAGTTTCAATTGAAATATTTTTATTTTCTAATAAACTTGCATCAAGACTTTCTCCAAATATATAAATTCTAGGAGAATTATAATTTATTAGATTTTCATAATTTATATTTTTTATCATTTTTTCCCATTTCATAAAATAATATTTTAAAGAAATCTTTATCTTTTTATTAAATAAATCTTTTATTATCATTTCTCTTGTATAAATATAATCTTCATTATTTGGACCTTTTTTTTGTTTTTTTTTCAATAATAATTTAATAATTGATAAATAAGATAAAAAATTATTATTTGCTTTATTGTTAATTGCTTTCCATTTTGAAATATAATTTTTTAACATTTTTTGTTTTTCTAATATTTTATCGAATGAAGAATTCATTATTTTTTTAATTAATTTTGACTTTTTATATTTAGGTTTTATAGATGATGTTTTTATTTCTATAAAATGAAATATTTTATTTTTTACATATTTAAATATTACAATTTTTATTTTGTGTAATAATAATTTTCCTTTAATTAATAATTTCCCATTAAATATTAAAAGGCGAATAATATACTTTAAATCAATTATTTTTTTTTTATCTTTCCAAATTAAAAAAAATTTTTTTAATATTTCCCTTTTTTTATAATTTAAAATTTGATTTATTATTGTTTTTCCTTTAATTTTATTTTTCCAAAAATTAAAAATAATATTTCTTTTATTTCTTAATTGATATTTTATTAAATTTGTTATGATTTTTTTCAAATAAATAATTTTATTCCATTCATTTAATATATATTTTAATTGGTAACTTAAAGTAAAATCTTTTAGTGAATTTTTCTTAGATATATAAGAAGAAAAATAATTATCTGAATTTGAACTAATAGAATATAAAATGGTATTCATATCATTTAAATCTTTTTCTTTATAGTAAATTGTTTCATTTGAATTAAAATTAAATTTACTTATTTGGGAAGGAGAATAAAGTATATTTTTAAATTTTCTTTCTGAATTAAATCCATTTTTAACATTTGAAGGATTAGTTTCATTTAAATTATTAATAATAATATAATTGACATTTTTATATGAATATGGAAAATAATTTATTTTTCCTTCAGTTGTTATTAATAAACTTTTATCATTATAATTAAAATTTTTACTAGGAGTAGTGAATAAATCTTTTGAAATATTAATTATATTCTCTTTAATATATTTTAATAATTTTTTAGTTATTTCATTTTTTTCTTTTTTATTTTTCCAAAAAATAAAATAGGGTAAAATAGTTTTATTTCTTTCACTTAATTTTTTATTATTTTTATACCAATAATTTATAAAATTCCTTTTTATTCTTCTATTATATATTTCTATAGTTTTAAATAGTTTATTAATTTTTTGAATATATTTTTTATTTTCTATGAAACGTAATATTTTCTTTAATAAAACTCCTTGAATAATATTATTAATTAAACTAATTTTTTCAACAAAATAATTTTGCTTTTCTAACAATAAAATAAACTTTTTTCTAAAATAAAATCCTTTATATATTTTTTGTATTTTAATTACTCTAAATAAATATTTCCACCATTGTTGAATAAAAACAATTTTGATTAAATTAAAATTATTTTTTATTTCATGGAATTTATTTCTTCTAATATTTGCAGAATACTCATACCTTCTAATTAGTACAGCAGTTCTTTTTGCTTTATTTAATTCATCTTTTTCAAATTTATTTTCTACTTTGAAATTTTTTTTTGTAATTGGAATAGGAGTTAAATTACTTAAAATATTATTTTTATTCATTTTTTGGCACTTTTTATTTTGAATATTATTATTTTTTATCTTATTATGATATCCATTTATTTGTTTAATTTCATTTATATTATTTCTATCTGATTTTATATTTTTTAAATAATATTCTCCACTTTTTTGAATATATCTTTTATTTCCTGAAAAAGTTATATTTTTATGATTTTTAATAAATGAATTTAATTTATTTTGACATTTTTTCATTAAATTTTCTGTTTTTGTATTTTTACTTTGACCATTTTTTTTCTATATATATTTTTATTTATATATTTTTTATTTACTTTTTGAATTGATTTTCTTTTACTTTCATTATTATTGTTCTTAAGTGGACTGAATAATAAATTTTTGTTATTGTTTAATTCTATTTTATTTGGATTATTTTGACTTGGGAATTTATCTAATATTTGATTAGGGAAATTTCTCTTTATTATTTCTTGCGAACAATTTTTCTTTAATGGGTATTGAACTAATTTTTTTCCGTTGATTTCTTTTTGGTTTTTATTTATCTTATTTTTCACATTAAAAAGGTCTGACTGATTCATCTAAATATTGATTAAAAATAAAATATTAAAAAAAATTACTTTATGATTCATTGAATGATTAAATGTAATAGAATTATGTAAAATATGCATTGTTGACTTAGAAGAATGCATTTATTAATTTTTATTTTCTTATTAAATTAATTAATAAAAAAATAATATTTGACAATTATTTAATATTCAATAATAATAAATATATTAAATTTTATTTAATTAAATGTAAAAACTTTTTCTAAATTTATTTTAGAAATATTATACCTTTTATTACTTACTAAATTTATAAAATATATATATTTAGCTTAAAAATTTAATTTCAGCATTTATAAGTCTCATTAATTTTAAATCTTCAAAAGTTTGTTCGTTTTTAGTTCTAATATTATTATAAGCTTGATATAAATCATCAATTTGATTTTTTCCTATTTTTATAAATAAAGATTGTCTACTTTCAAATTCATTATAAATATCAAATTCATTATGATAAATTTTAAGAGGTGGTCTTGATAAAAAATCAAATAATTTAATTTGATCATAATCTAATAAAGTATATATTAATAAATCAATTTCTTGCATTTTTTGAATATAATTAAAAACATCAAAGAAATAATGAATTTTTTCTTCTGCTTTTGTAAAAAAATCTCTTCTTCTTTCTTGTTTTTTAGAAGTCCAAAAAAATAATTTACTATATAATGCTGCTAAAATTCCTAATTTATAATAATTCTCTTTTTTTTTTTTCTTTTTATTTATATTATCATTTGAAACAATCATACCAAATTTTGTTTTATCTGAATATATCATTGGTTCTTTTTGAATATTATTTGAAAATGAATTTAAACTATCAACAAATGCTCTACTTGAACTCATTCTTTTTTCATTATTTGATGTTGAACTATTTATATAATTTGAATTTTTTTTTGAATTTAAAATATCAATTCCATCTCTATCAGTTTGTTTTATAGTAATATTATTATCTTTTATATTTTCTTTTCTTTGTTTTATATGATTTTCTTTATTATTATCTTTTATGTAATTATTATTTAAATTTAAATGATATATTTTATCTTTTTTTTTCGTCAAAGTAATATTTAAATTTTTCCTTGAACTAATTCCACCAATAGTATTTTTTTTAATATACATTTTCCTCCCATTTACTATTTCCATAACTTTAGTCATATTAAAACTATTATTACTTTCAAAAACATTTAATAAATAATCAACATTACAATTTTTACTTCCTTTAAATTTAATCATTTTTCTAATTAATTTATTATCAATAGCTTGTCTTTCAAAAATATTAACAATAAATAACATAAGACTTAAAACTTGTTCTAAAATTCCAGAAAGATCAGCAATAAAAGAAGGAAATTTTTGATAAGATCTACTTAAAGTAAACATAATTGGACTAACTTTAATAATAAATTTCCCAACTAAAGCTTGACCTAAAGAATTAGCATTAGAAAGTGCATGAAAAGAATCTGATTGATCATCAACAGTACAACCATATAACATTTGTGCATTATTAATAAATATATTTTCATCATTACTAAATTGAATAGGTGATAATATAATTTCAGTATTCTTTTGATAAATTACATCAATTCCTTTAAATATATAATTAAGAAAATTAGGTATTGGGTTATTTCTATCATCATATTCAATTGCATTATCTAAAAAATAATAACTCATTTCTAAAGGATATTTATCAGCATAATCTTGTAATTGATTATAATTATTTAATGCATATTCAGTTAACCAAATTTCTAAATTATAATATTTATAATATGAATCCATCATTGTTCCTTCTACAGTAAAATTTACATTTTCTAATATTGGACAATACATATTTGATAAACCTCTTAAATCAAATGATCTATCTACTGTATTTCTAAAATGACTTTTTGTGCATAATTCTATTCCTATTGGTTTTTCTATTATAGTTGTACTATCAAATATTTGAACTTCTCTTATTGAATAATTAAAATATTGTGAAGTGTTTGTAATTGCTGATGAATCATCGTTTGCATATTGTAATCCAAAGGCAAATCTATAACCAATATTTTGTAAATCAAGAAATGGTTGATCATTAACTGTTTTTTTTGAATATATAAAATCAATATTTTTTCTTAAAATGAAATAATATGACATATATGATATATACATTATTGCAAATAAAAAAAATATTATTGATGATAATCCTCCTAATAATGATTTATATTCATGCTCATCATTTATTCTAAATGTTATTAATGTTCCAAAAAAATCACATGATTTTATTATTTGTTTTATGAATTTACAACAAGTACCCATTTAATTTTATTTTATTTTATTTTGATATATTAATTATTTTATATTATAATGATGTATTATATTTAAATTATACATAATTTTAATATGTTATTTCCTATTTAAAAATATATTATATTTTTATATTATTATATCTTCTTATTATTATAAATATATTATTTAAATATTAATCAAATTAATAAATATTTTTTATAAATAAAACGTTATTTCATTTTATTTAAACAATTTTTAATAGTAAAAATGATTTTTTAAATAATAATTAAAAATAAATACAAATAAAATTTAAATGAAAATTTATATGATGATTAACATTTTATTTGTAAATATATTAAATAAATTAAATGGATAAATAAATGATCAAAAATTAAAAATATTTTAGAAGAATTATCATTAATAAAGAGAATAAAAATAATTGTGTTTCAAAATAATAACTCATAAAGAAAAGAAAAAAAACAATATTTATTTTAATTTCAATCTTTATTTTATTATTTTATTTCTATTTTTTAATCATTTTTAAAATAAAAAAATTAATATTAATTATCCTTTTTAATCTATTATGAAACCTAATTTAATAATTTACAAAATATTCTTATATTCCCTAAGATATATAACTTATACATATAACATCTATAAACAAACATAAAACAAATTTTAATGGAAGTATAATCATTTATTTTTCGTATTCAACAACATCATCCTTAGGTGGAATTAATATTAAAACAGGATATTCAACTTCATTTTCTTTTTTATTAGCATTTAATTTCATCCATTTATCATAATTTTTATAAATAGAATCATATTGATTCAAACTAACTAAAATATTTTTATATCTTTCAGGAGGGATATTTTTTAATAAATCCCCAAATTTAATAGGATTAATTTTATTATTAAAATCTAAATCAAAATTTTCATTTTTTACAATATTTTGTATTTCTTCAATAACAGTTAAATTTCTTAATAAAATATCACCAAAACTTTTTTTCAAATGATAATTTTCACTTAATGAATTAGTTCCTGAAATTAAAGCTAAATCTTCCATATCTTGAAAAGGACTTTTACTTCTTAATCTAAAACCAATAATATATAAAATAAAAAAATAAAATTTATCTCTAACTTCATAACTCCAATGAAAGAATAAATCATAAAATTTAGAAATAAAAACACTTTTGCAAATTTGACCAATATGTTCCATTGGCATTAAATGAACATTATTATAATATAATAAAATAAATTTTGAAACACATAATGAATGATCTGTTTTAATAGTTGCAAACATAGCTTGACTTAAAGTATTATAATCAAATTTAGCAAATATTAAATTTGGATTTTGAGAATGAAATTTTTTAAAAACAGAATCAATAATATCAATTAAATTAAAAACTCCTTGTACATCATAAACATTAGTTTTATAAGTAATTGTTCTAATAAATTCATTTACAACATTAATATTATTAATTAATAAAGGTATTAAATTAATTAATTCTTTTGGAAAAACTTTAACATGTCTTACATTAATTTCATGTAAAAGTGCATTAAATATAATATCAAATCCAGGAATATTTAACCAATTAACTTCATTTGTTCCTTCACCTTCAAATAAAATATATTCTATTAAATTATTTACCATTGTAAAAAAAGTAAAATCTTTTTTACTTAAACGTTCTTTCCAAGAAATTCTTCCTGTTTCTTGTTTAGTTAATTTTAATAAATTTTCAATTTTATCTATTTTTTCTTTTATTTCATTATAATCATTATTATTTTTTTTTTCTTTTTTTTCAATAGAAAAATCTAATTTATCATAAAATAAATGTTCCCATAAAATTAAATTATTAATTGGATCTATTTCCATTAATTCTTTTGATGAATGATAAATACTACTTTTTCTTTTTTTTGAATAAAATAATTCATTATCTTCATTTACTCCTTGTGATATAATTTCTAAAAATATTTTACGAAAAATTGGTATTCTAAAATATACAACACTTAAAAAAAAACCAGAAAAAAATTTACTTTGTTCATCTGCAGTTTTTCCTCTTGAAACAGTATCTAATGAATAACTTAAACATTCATAATTAAATTCTAAAAAATTTTGAATTAATTTTCTTTTTATAACTTCATCATTTATTTTATAATCATCAAGAAACCATTTTGTAGTTAAAGTACCTAAATCAAATTCACTTCTTTGATTAATTGTTTTTAAAATTTGAACTGTAATTTCTTTTGGCTCTTTATTAAATTTATCAACAATATCAATTAAAATTTTTCCTAAATCCAACATTACACTTTGTCCATAAAATAAATCAGAATTACTAGAATAACCATAATATAAATAACGATGTTTATCTTCAATACTTTTATTTAAAGTAATTTTAATTTCTTTTAATATTTTTAATAATTTATTATTTACATCATTAGTTCCTCTTAATTGAATTTGTTTTGATTTTACTAATTCTGAATTTAAATTATTTTTAAAATCGACTAATTTTTTTAAATCATTTGGTAAAGTTCCATTTTGATTTTTAGGTATATTAATATTATATAAATGAATACTATTTACTTCAAATCCATTTTCTGTTATAACTCCACTCATAATTTGTCTTATTAAAGGAATATTTTCTATTGTAATATTAATATGACATTTTCCAATTTCTTCTCCATTAAAATATAATGGAAGTGAATAAAGATTTGATAAACGTGAAAAAATTTGAATTTTAAAAAATTTATTATTATTATCTTCATCTTCTACTATATTTTTATTTAAACCTGACACTTGACGAAATAATTTACTTGCTCTTTTATTCATTTCTTCTTCATTTTCAGATAATATATTTAAAAAGTTTATTGTTGAAAAACCAAATAATGTAAATCTATTTATTAATTTTATATTAGACATATTTGTTTCATTTTTAAATTCGGGATTTCTTTCAAAGAAATTATCTTCTTCTATAAATTCATTTGAATGTTTTCTTTTTAAAGTTGTTTTAGGAATTAATGAAGTATCAATTAATTGAACTGAATATAAATTTAAAGAAGAATCTGCAGAAACTAATTCTAACATAGAAGAATTAGTATTTAAACTTAATATTTTATCATTTTTATATTCAAATAAAGTTTTTTTTTCTTTTAATTGTAAATTAGGTTCAAGTACAGATGTATATTTAGAATTTAAAATATTTCTATCATCTCTATATTTAAATCTAATAGAAATATTACTTTGTAATAAATGATATAATTCAACATTAATTTTCTTAATAACAATACTTATTTTTTCAAGATGAGTACATCTAATAGTATAACTAATTCTACCTAATTTAACATTTGGATTATTTGGATTTAATAAAATCATATTATGATTCTCAGGTCCTACTGCAATTGTTAAAAGATCAATTTTATAACCTGAATAAATATTTGCTATTTGTACAATATTTTCTAATTTTCCAAGTGAATAAATATCATATGTATTTGGTAAATAATAAATTAAAATTTCCATATATTTTTTTTCCATATCTTCATATTTAATTTCTTTATATATTTCCTCATTAAAATTAAACTTTGGATCTGTTCCAGTTACTAAAGGAAGAATATATCTTTTAGTATCAAATATAATTACCATTATATAATAATTTTTTTCTTGAAGCATATGACCACATATTTTACTAAAATGAAATTTAAATTTTAATGGTTTGATTACTGGAAATTCTGGAAGGACTATTGAACCAAATTTTTTTAGTGAATAAATACTATATTTTTTAATTTTTATATTTTACTTTGGTGTAAATGAACTGTTTATTTGGAGTTTTCCATTTGTTTTCTTTAATGAATTTTTATAATTATATTGATTTGATGTTTTCATTGTTTCTTGTCTTTTTGATGTTGAACAGATTCCCATTTTTTAATTTTTTTTATAATTTAATATTAGAAAATAATAAATAGGATTTTTATTTAATCCTGTAAATTTCTTAAATTTAATTTAATTGATTAGATATATATCACTTATATTATATAATATTATATATTTCTAAATTTAGTTAATTAGAGATAAATATTTTTTAATACCTAAAAATAAAACCTACTTTTAATAAAAATTATAATATAATAATAATACATTATATTAAATATAAAAAAGAAAAAAAAAATTGATTATAACCCAAAAAAAAAATAAACAAAAAAAACAATATATTTAATTAAATTTAAAAATAAAAAATGGGAGGAATAAACTGTTCAAAATGCACAATAACTGAATCAGACACATCAACAGAAATCCAAAACCAAAAATCCCACATAGCCGAAATATACAAAAACCACATAACCGAAATAATCCATCTTCAATATTTAATCCGTCGTTATCTACGTAATCCAAAGCGTTTAAACCACAATCCCCAAGGTCAAACACACATACCAAATCCATCCTTAGAAAAATTTCCTCAAAATCCATTATCCTCATCTCAAAAATTATCATCCTCACCACAAAATAACAATTTATCATATACAGTAACATCAATAGAAATAGGAAACAATGCAAAATATACAGGTCAAATGTTAAATGGTCTTCAAAATGGTGAAGGTACCCAAAAATGGAGTGATGGTGCATGTTATGAAGGTGAATGGGTACAAGGTAAAGCAAATGGTTATGGTACATTTTATCATATTAATGGTGATATTTATCGTGGTTATTGGAAAGATGATAAAGCAAATGGACAAGGTACTTATACAAGTAGTAATGGTGTTAAATATGAAGGTTCTTGGGTTGATGATTGTCAAGAAGGTTATGGTGTTGAGACTTGGAAAGATGGTTCTATTTATAAAGGTTATTATAAAAATGGATTAAAAAATGGTTATGGAGAATATTCATGGGATGATGGTAGTAAATATTCTGGTAATTGGGTTAATAATATGCATGAAGGTTATGGAAAGTATGAATGGTTTGATAAAAGAGTTTATGAAGGTAATTTTCATGAAAATAATTTAAATGGTGAAGGATTGTATAAATGGCCTGATGGAAAAGAATATTTTGGTAATTTTTATAAAGGGAAAAGAAATGGGTTAGGAAGGTTTGTTTGGAATGATGGTAGAGTTTTTATTGGGTTTTGGAGTGATGGGAAACAAGATGGACTTGGAATGTATGTTAATGAAAGTAAAAGAAAGTTATTTGGGGTGTGGTCTTTTGGGAAAAGGAAGAAATGGTTAAGTGAAGATGAGGTTGAGAGAATGAAGAATGAAGATGATCAAAAATTAAAAGAAATTTTGGAGTTTAAAGGGAAGGTTGGTTAAATTATTCTTTTTTTATTAGAATTTTTTTTATTATGGTTTTTATATTTTTGGGTTCTTATATCTTTTTTTTTTCATTTGTTTATTTTTGATTTGGAGTTTTAGGATTTGGAATAAATATTATTCAATAGTTTTTAGGTATTTTTTTATATTGTTATTTGTTAGTTTATTAATAATTTTTTAAATTAAGATATTATAATATGACAAAATAGTTTTTTGTATAAATTTTTTTAAATCTTAATTTATAATATTACTCAATCATAAATTATAAAATATTTAATAAAGAATTATATATGTTCTTAATCAAATAATCTTTTTAAATCTTTTTGATCTTCATCTTTTTCAGTTAAATTATTATTATCATCTGGATTTTCAAAAATATTAGCCATAGAATTATTTAATGAAGACATATTCATATTTAGATTAGATTTATTTAAATCATTACTTCCATTTGTATTAAATTCTAAATCGAATAAATTTTTTGAATTATTACTTAAAATACTATTATCACAAATATTATTATTATTACAACAATTATCATAATCTCCATTAATACTTAAATTAGATGAATTAGCTAAAAGAGGTTTTTTAATATCAAAATTATTTGTAAAATTATTAAATGAATCAATACTTCCTCTTCTGCTATTATTAACTCTAATTGGTGACAATGGAATATTTTTTTGACTTAAACTACCAGAATTTAATCTTTTAATATTAGTATTTTTTTCCTGTCCATTTGTAATCATAGGAACATTAATTTTATTATTCAAATTAATTGTATCATTTCCAATTAAAGAATTATTTCTATTTTTATTTCTTTCAATATATTTATCTAAAAAATTTTGAAATGTATCAGTATTAATACAATTAATATTATTTTTTGGTAATAAAGGCCTCATTAAATTATTCATATCTTTTAAATTAGCAGGATTAGAATTTGCAACTTTTTCTATATTATCAACATCAACTTCCATTTCAGGTAAACTAATATTATTCATATCATTAGAAATTAAAACATTTTTTAAATCATTTCCTCCTTTTAAAGTAGGTTTCTTTACAATCATTTCTAAAATAAAACAAACAACTGCTTCTAATTTTTTATTATATTCTGATTTTGTTATTATTTCTTGAAGCATTTTTTGATTTTGAAGTAAAAAATCTTCATTTTGTTTTCCTAATTTTTCAACTTTTTCTTCTAAATTTCTTTGTTTATCTGTATTTTCATTTACACTTTTAATTAAATAATTTAAAGCTTTTTCTAATGAATTTTTAGTTACTTTTTTCCCTAATGAACCATTGCAATAACCAATTAATGCTTGTTCATTACTTGTATCATGAGTTTTAAATGGTTTAATTTTATCTTGTTTATTATTTAATAATTCTTTTTTATTTTTTCTTTTTATTGTTTTTATTAAATCTTTTTCACCTCGAATAAAATTTTTATGTTGAAAAATATGTTCACTTTGTCCATTTCTTTTTTTATGAAAATCATACATATTTAATTGACGAACAAAAGATGAATAATTATTATGTTTATAATATTTTGGAAGAATATTTTCTGTGAAATCATGTAAGTTTTGAACAATGAAACTTTTACCATTGTCACTCCAATGAATTATATCTTTGTATTCTGGTGTTTCTAATATGTGATATAATTTTAATAAGAAATTTGGATTTTCTTCTTTTTTTTGATTTTGTTCTTGTTGAGATATTATTGATTGGGTTTCATTTTCATTTTTTTCTGGAGAATGATTTCTTTTTTTTGATAATGGCTTCATTTTTTTATATTTTTTTATTAAATGTTAATATGTTAAATTTGTTTAAATTACATTAAATTTTGTTTATAATTTTTCAATATAATTCTTTTTTTAAAAATAATATTATTTATTCATAAATTTGATTTTAACATTTAAATTGATTTAATTTAAATCATGAAATAAACTAATTAATATTTATAAACTATTATTTAGTTAATTATTATTTTTATTTAAAAATAATTTAAATATCTAAATTTATTAATAATAATTTATTAAATTTAAAAAAATTTTGAGAATAAAAATATCTCACACTAAAAATAACAAAAAAACTAGAAAATAAAAAAAAAATAAAGCAATATTATAATATTTACAATTTAAAAATAATGATAACATAAAAAAAAATTTATCAAACCACATCAATCTACCATAAGCTAAACTATTAAATTAATAAACAATCATCCAAAAAGTCAAAAAATATTAAAAAAAAAAATAAAAAAAAACTAAAAAACAAAAGAAAAAGATAAAAAAAAAAGAAATAAAGAAAAAAAAAAAAAAAAACCTTATACATTATTATTTTCATCTTTTAAATCATCAGGAAGATAATTAATTTCAGCAGGAATTTGACATCCTCTTTTTTGTATAATAATAGAAGCAGCCCAATGACCAGCAATCATACATTTATCCAAACTTCTCCCTTTCATAAACTGTGATAAAAATCCACCAGAAAAAGAATCACCAGCTCCATTAGTATCAATAATATTTTCTTGTTCAACAAATCTAACAGGAAATTCTTTACAAAAAGTAATTTTTTCACTTTTAAAATCATATTCTGCTACCCAAGCAGGATTTGGTCCTGCAGTAATAACAAAAATTCTTTTTTTATTTTTATTCCTTTTTGGTAATTTAACTAAACCTTTAATTCTACCTTCAATAGAACCATCACTTACTAAACCATATTTTAAACAAAATAATTGTGCTTCATCATCATTTGAAAAAACAATATCAGCATAAGAAATTAAATCTAAAATATCTTTAAAAAAATTTTCAATAAAGAAAAAAGAAGGTAAATTAAAACCATAAAAACAATCATCTTTTAAACCTAAATTAGCTAATTTAAAAGTAATTTCTCTTTTAGATTTTAAAATAAACAATTCAGTATAAATTAATTTAACATCTTTAAACTTATTCCAAAATCGATCAACGAATTCATCACTTATCATAGTTGAAGCAGCTAAATCAGTAAAATGTGCTCTGTCTCTATTATTACAAACAACAAGACAAACACCAGTTAAATTTTTATCAATTGGTTCTAATATAGGAACAATATGCTCATTTACTAATAAATTTTCATAAATTGCTCCATAATGATCACTACCAACTGAACCTAAAAATGCTGTCACATCATCTTTTGTTTTATTTGGTAACATCCAATTAAAAACTCTCATTGCATTAAATTGACATCCTCCTGGTAAGTAAGTTACGTTGCATTGAGTTTCAAAGTAATCAAACCATTTTACTTCTTTTATTTTTATGTGATTTGTACTGTTTAGTTCTATGTTGTTTTCTTCTATGAAGTTTGAATCTACGTCACCTATTATATCCATTAATGGAGAACCGAAACTTAGATATTTTATTTTTTGTTCTTCCATTTTTTTTTTTTTTAATTTTGTTTGGATTATGGTTTTTTTATTTTTTTTTTGGGTTTTATAGCAAGGAAGGTTTTTATTTTATTTTTTTTTTTTTTTGATATTTCATTATTTTTTTTTTTTTTTGTTTTTAATAATATTATTTTGTTTTAATTTTTTATTTTTTATTATTTTTTAATTATGTTTTTATATTTTTTTTTTTCGGTTTTTTTAAATCTATATTTAATAAATAATTTATGTTTTTTTACTATAATATTTAAATAATTGAAACTAACTTTTAAAATTTTTAATTTTGTTTCCTCATCTTCATCTAATCTTTTTCTAGAGTTTTAGAATTATCTTCATCTTTTTTTTCTTCTTCTTTTTTTTCTTCATCTTTTTTTTCTTTTTTTTCTTCATCTTTTTTTTCTTCTTCTTTCTTTTCTATTTCTTTCTTTTCTATTTCTTTCTTTTCTACTTCTTCTTTCTTTTCTTCTTCTTTCTTTTCTTCTTCTTTCTTTTCTTCTTCTTTCTTTTCTTCTTCTTCTTCTTTCTTTTCTAATTCTTCTTTCTTTTCTTCATCTATTTTTTCTTCTTCTTTCTTTTCTAATTCTTCTTTCTTTTCTTCATCTATTTTTTCTTCTTCTTTCTTTTCTTCTTCTTTATTTTCATTTATATTTTTATCTTCATCTTTATTTTCTTCATTAAATTTCTCAATATTATCATTATCTTTATTTTCCTCATTAAACTTTTCAATATTCTCATTTTCTATATTCTTATTTTCATTATAATCATTATCCATAATATTATTATCATCAACAATCTCATTATCATCATTATTATTTTCTTTAAACGTTTTCTCATCAAATAAAGCAAATAAATCTGCAATTGAAACATGGAAATTAGCAACATTGGCTGACAATTCACTACTAAACGTTAATATATTTTCCTTATGTCTTTTTCCATTTAATTCTTGTATTCTATCATATTCTGTTATCGCACTATTTAAAAACATTCCATAATAACTTTTATAATTATTTACTGTTTGAGTATCTATAGGCAACATTTTTGAAAAAGCTTTATCTTTATCTTGAAATAATGATAATTTATCATCTAAATCTTGTTTTGCTAAACCCCATTTTTCAATATCTTTTGAAGCAAATAATGATTCTTTTCTTTTATATAATTTTTCCAAAGCATTTGTATAAATACTTTTTTGATTATCAACTTTATTACTTAAAAGTTCTAATGAATAAAATTCATTTTTAATATATCTAAAATATTCTCTTACTTTTAAATTTAATAAATTTGCTTGTTCTCTTTGAATATCACTCCAATTTTCCATTAATTTAGTTAAAACTTTATAAGTTTCTGAAGTATTATAACTCTCATTATATTTAACACTATAATCATTTATTTCTTTCCAAATTAAAGATATATTTTTCATTTGATCACTTACTGAATACATTGTTGTTATTAATCCTTTATATGCTTTTGTTATTTTTTGCATATTTGTTTCATTTAAATATGTATTTCCTTTTATATTTTCAAAAAAAGTTTGTTTTTCTTTTGATATACCAACATCAATTGAACCAGTTAAACTTTTAACTTGTTTTGTATTTGTTGGAGTAGAAAATTTATATTTTGGTTTTTTTTTATCAAATTCTTTTTCTTTTAAACATAAAAAATCAGATAAAATTTCACTATGTTTAATAACAGGATGAATAACTAATCCTTGTAAAAATTTTTCAAGACCTCTCATTCTTTTAGAAATAAGATCTTCATTAAATCTATTTTTATAATTTTTTTTTGGCATAGGTGGAATAACTTGATTAGTATAAACAATATTTAAAACATTTCTTAACCATTCAAAATCAGAATATCTTTTTCTTGATTTAAAATCCCAAGGTTTAGTATTTACTAAATAAGTAATATAAGATTTAGTAAAAATACCACCTTCTTTTTTTTCAGGAAAAGCAACATTAACAGTAATATTTTTCCTTGTTGATAAAGTAGAAACTTCAGTTTTTGAACATTCAACATATTCACTACTAAATTTAATTGGTTCAAAATCATTATTTTTATTATTAATATTATTATTATCATTATTAAAATTATTATTATAATTTTCATTATTGTAATTTTCATTGTACATATTATTTTGATCTTCATTATAATAATTTTCGTTGTTTTGATTTTCATTTTCTTGATTGTCACGAGGTTGATGTAATGACGTAAATTCAAGAACTGCGTCTTGTAATTCTGTAATTAACCAATTATTTAAATCCATTCCATCTTCACCTTTTTTTTCTTGAAGAAATTGCATAAATTCATCAGCATCATATCCTGCTTCTAATATTGAAGAACGGAGAAATTCTTGTTTTTCTTCTAAGGAACTATCCATTTTATTTTTATTTAATCTATTAATTTATTTTTTTTTTTTATTCTATTATTTTATTTAAGGTATTTTTTAATTTTTTTTTTTATTTATTTTTTTAAAAAATAGACACTCAATAAATAATTAAGGGTAAATATGTCCACTAAAATAATATATCATGTTTTAATTGGTGATCCTATTTCTCAAAAAGTAATTTGGCGTTATCCTTCTAAAGACTCATTAAAAAGAATAAGAATTGAAACTTATCAAATATTTACAATGTATTGTAATAATAATGAAAAAAATAATATAATAAATAAAAAAAATATTATTAATAGTAATGATGGAAAATATTTTTTTACAGTTTCAAAGAGTAATATTTTTTATCTTATTCTTGCAAATAAAGCAATTGAAGAAAATAAAATCTTTAAATTAATTAATAATATTGAATCAGCTAAAATTCAATTTATAAAAAGAGAAAATACAAATAAATTATATTCATATACAGAAAATCAATTAATTCAAATTATTGAAAACTTTAATCCAAAAAGAGAAAGTAATAATGATAATCAAAGTAATCACCATCTAACAAATGAGAATACAGAAGAAAAACAAAATATTAATATAACAATTCATGATAATAGCATTGATTTTTTCATTGATAAATTTGAAAAGGATGTTTTATCATTTAAATTGAAAATATCTATTATTATTATTATAATTGTAATTTTGATTTCAATAATATTCTTTCCATTCGTATTTTAATTAATTATAATTAAAAATTTATTTACTAAAAAAAATTTTTTATTTTTTTGTCTAAAAAAAATAATTAAAAATATTTTTATTTATATAAAATTAAATATTTTTTTTATTTTTTTATTTCTGTTGTTTATTTGAATATTCCGTATTTAAATTAACTTTCTGAGTTCCTATAGAATTATTATAAATATTAAAATTATTATTAGGTGAAACAAAAGGTCTATTCTCCCATTCATTAATTTTTCTTTGAATTTCTGGTTTATATGCATAATCTTTTTCAGTAATTTGGTTAGTAAATGATTTATCTTTAATTTTTTCTTGATATTTCTTTTTTTTTTCATTTGAAGTAATTTTTCTTGTTCTTAATTTTTGATTTTGAGATTTTAATTTTTTACTTTCTTGATCTTTTTTATTAAATTCATTTAATAAATCTTTTTTAACTTTTTCAATTTCTTCAAGTGCTTTATTATTTTTATTAATTAAATCTTCATTATTTAAATTTTCACCTTCAATTTCTTTTTCAAATTTTAATTCTTCATTATTTGGAGGATAAGAATAATTATATTCTAAACAAGGATAAGAATATTTAATCCATCTTGAAACAGAATAAATAAAAAATTTATCATCTAATAAAGTAATTGGAGTATTTTCTGAAAAATCTTCATATTCTTTATTTTTTCTTATTGAACTTAATATCATTAAAGATTTTTCTTTTTCTGTTTTTATTAAAGAATTATATTGATTTTTATTTAATTTATTTCTTTCAATAAAAGATTTTAATTCATAAAATAAATCATTTGAATTTTCTATATTATTTGATATTATTTTTAAAAATTCATTATATGGAATTATATAAGGACTTTTATTTCTATTTCCTAAATTATTTAAAAATTTCTGAAATTGTTCTTTTAAATCTTTTATTGATTGAATATCTACAATTTTACTTTGATAAATACCATCAGAATTATTTATAAAAATATATTTATTATCTGAAGAATGAGGTTCTAATAAAAAAGCATCAAAACTTTTTTGAAATTCACCTTTAATTTGTTGTTGTGGATTTGATTTTAAATTAAATTCATCTTTATTTAAATTAATATTAACTGATTGTTGAATTGAATTTTGATTTAAATTATTATTATCATTATAATTTGAATAATTTATAAAATTATTTATATTTGATTTTGGACTTTTATCTCTATTATTATTAATTATATTTACAGCATTATTACTTATTGAATATGGATAATTTGTTTTATTAACTTTTGATTTTATTGAAAAATTAACTGGATTTACTTTTGAATAATTTTTTGTTTTTGAAGAACTAGTTGATAATTTATTTCCACTTTTTAACATTGTTTTCTTTTGATTTAAATTAATATCTTTATTTATTGTTTTATTTCCATCAATTGATAATGAATTAACTTGAGAACAAGGATATATTGTTTGTGTTTGAAATGAAGAAATATTATTATTATTCATTTTTGATTTTAATATTTCATTATTATCATCAGTTTTATCTTTAAAACTTATATCATTCAAATTCTGAATTGCTTTTTCACTTAAATTTATTATTCCTCCTCTTATTGGACTTGATTTTCTATTATTATCATTATAATTTGAATATGTATTAACATTTGATGTATTTAGTGAAAATGTTTTAATTACTTCCCCTTTATCTCCTACATACATTAAATTTTCTAAGTTATATGTGAATACATTTCCATTATTATTTTTATTTTGTTTTTCTTTTTCATTTATTATATTATTATTCTTGATATTTTTATCTACTGATGATTGAGAAATTATATTTTTAGACATTATGAAAAATAAATTATAATAATTATTATTTTATAAATTTATATTTTTTAATTAAAATTAAAATAAAATATAAAATAACAAATAAAAAAAAAAACTGAATAATAACCAATATCTTATATTAATTCAAAGGTAAAAAATAGATTTTTAAATTTTTTTGAATCTATAATTCATTATATAATTATAAAAAATGAAAATATTACATATCATTATATATTTATACAAAATCAAGTATAAAAAGTAAAAAACAAAAAAAAATGGAAAGACCATCACCACAATGAAAAAAAAAAATAAAAAAAAAAATTTACTTATTACACAATTGATACATCATTTTTTTAAATTCCTCATATGAAATAACACCATCTCCATTTTCATCAACTTCCTTAATAATATCATTCCAAACTTCTTCATCTTTAACACCAACACCACCTAAAACTTCTTTAATTTCTTTAGCTTCAATATTACCATCACCATTTTTATCAAATAATCTATAAGCAGCTTTTAATTTTTCTTCAGAAATTAATTTTTGTTTATCAATTGAAGCTCTTATAAATTCATCATATGATATTGTACCATTACCATCAGCATCAACTTTATTAAATATTTTATTAGTTTCTTCAATTGCTTGTTCAGAACCATAATATTTAATTAATCCATTTTGAATTTCTTCTCTTGATAACACACCATCATTATTCTTATCTAAATCAATAAAAATTTTCCTTAATTCTTCAATTTCTTCTTTTGATGTTAATTGATTTACTATAAATGCAACTGCAGCTTCTTGTAATTTTTCATCTGCTGAAAAATTTTTTAAATTATTAAAAACTCTCAATGCAGCATTTTTATTCATTTTTGCATTTGGTGCTTGATTTTTTATCCAAGGATGTTCCAAAGCATTTGCAGCAGAAATTCTTAATTTAACATCTCTTTGTAATAATTTTTTTAATAAATCTTTTGCATCAAATGATACATCACTTAATAAATATGAATGAAAATTAATATTCATTGATTTAACATTTTTTAATATTTCCTCATCATTTCTTCCATTAAATGGTGGTTCTCCAGTTAATAAAATATACATTATAACACCAATTGACCAACAATCACATTTTTCATCATAATTCTTTTTAAGAACTTCAGGTGCTATATAATAAGCAGTTCCTAATCTTTCTTTAAATTTTTCTCCTTTTGTATTCATAATAACACTAGTACCAAAATCAATTAATTTTAAATGCTCAAAATCATTTCCTTCTAATAAAATATTTTCTGGTTTTAAATCACGATGAACTACACCTTGTGAATGACAATATGTAACTGCAAGTAATATTGATTTCATAATTTTAGCTGCATCTTTCTCATTAAAATTACCATCTCTTTCTTTTATTTTATCAAATAATTCTCCTCCTTCACAATATTCTGTTATTATATAAACATTCTTATTATCCAAATAATATTCATATAATTTTAATATATTTGGATGATTTAATTGCATTAAATTATCAATTTCTTTTAAACTCTTTTCCGAATATTGAGAATCTTTTTTTATTATTTTCATTGCTCTAATTTGTTTTGATGCTTTATGACGAACTTTTTGGACTAAACCAAATGCACCTGCTCCTAAATGTTCTAATAAAATATAATCATTTAGTAAATCGGAATATTTTTTTCCTTTTATAAATGTTTTATAATCTACATTTATTATGTTTGTTTGTTTTTTTGGTATTTCACTACTTGAATTATTTATTATTTTTGTCTCTATATTATTATTTAAATAATTATTTATCATTGTTACATGACCTTCGTTTAATTTTAATGCACTGTTTCCTTCATCCATTAAATTGTCTTTTGAATGAATACTTTGATCTGATTTTCCTACTGGCTTTTTTTTTTTCTTACAACATAAATTACCCATAATATAAATTTATTTTTTATTCAAAATTTATTTTTTATTTTTGTTTTTTTTTGTTTATTTTTTATAATTTGATATTAATTTAATTAGTTCTTATTGTAGTTTTGTAATTTAAGAATAAACAAATCTATTGGATTTCATGAAAAAATAAAAATATAAATTTTTATTATAATATGAATTATTTTGATTTTCAAAATGAAAATATTTAAATTGTGTTTTAAATAAAAGAAAAAAATTATTTTAAAAAATAAATATATAACATTTTGATATGATGACTATATGGCAAAAATTATATTTTTAAAATTTAATAAATTTTTAATCAAAATTTAATTTATTTATATCAGATTTTTTATAGTTTTAAATGTATCAAAGCAAATTATTGTTATTTCAATTTTTTTATATAATAAAAATGTATGATTATTCAAAAAATAATACTAATAAATTTTCAATTTTAAAACCTTATATTTTGTAAATCTAATAATTGAAATTTGAAATGTGACAATATTAATTTATATTATTTTTGGATTATTCATCTTAAATAAATCAAAAATAATATTTTGATAATTATAAATAATAATATAATAATTTGAAAAATTATTATTAATATATTTTAAAAGAAAAACAAAAAAAAAAATCTATGAATGTAAAAAAAAAAATTATAATATCAGGATACAAAAATCCCAATAAAAAATCTTAAATATTCCTAAATAATATTAAATTAAATACCCAAAAATAAAAAAACTAAAAATACCATAAAAAATAGAAAAAAAAAGAAAAAAATTACTTTTTATAAAACCCTTGATACATAGAAGAATTAGAATATTGAAGATGCATTCCCCCAACAAACAATTTATTATCCTTAGCATACTTCAAAATATTTTTCCTCGATTCAATACTACCATTTTCGTCATGATCATAAGTAGCACAAATCTCAGGATATTTAAATTGTATAGCTTGTCCATGAATTAAATCTCCAATAATAAGAAAATCTCCTTTTTGATAAACAGTATGTCCTGGAGTATGTCCAAAAGCTTTAATAGCTTTAACACCCAAAGGTAATTCATCACCAAAATTAAATTGAACAACATTTTTTTCACAAATTTTCATTATTTTAACTTGTAATTCATTTTTATCTTTTGGCATTTTATTAATCCAACCATCATATTCTTCTTTACAAACATATATTTTAGCATTTTTATAACAGATTTCATCTTTTGAATTAATTAATCCTCCAATGTGATCAAGATGAAAATGTGTTATGAAAATGTAGTCAATTTCATTTGGATTTATTTTTAGTTCTTTTAATCTATCTGGAATACCTGTACTCATTGATTCATTTAGTCCTGTATCAAATAAGGCTTTTTTGTTATCACATTCTAAGAGGAATGCACTCATTGAACCTTCTACTCCATTTTCTAAGCCTAGTTCTTTTATTATTGCTGGAGTTAGTTTTGGGAATAATGTTGTTGGATTGTTTTTTGCTTCGTTTAATCCTGATAACCATGTTATTGAAAAGTTTGGGAAGGAACAACGTGTTGAGACGAACATTTTTTTTTTAATATATGTTTTTTTTTTTAATTTTGGATTTATATATTTTGTTTTTATATATGGATTTTTTTTTTTTGGATTAATTAGAAATTTATTCTAGTAAAATTGTTTTTATATTAGAAAATGATTTTTAATTTTGATTGAAGATATTTTTAATGCAAGATTTTTTGATATATAATAGAGAATTATACAATATTTGATAAAGAAATAATATTAATTAGAAAAAAGTATTGTTATATATTTTCAATAATATTAATAAAAGTAAAAACAATTAAAAAATAAAAAAAATAATTGGGAAAAAAAATACTTAATAACAAGCAAAAAAAAATGTTCCAAACAATTAATAATCTAATTTCAAAAATTCCAACAACTCCTTTATCAATATTCTTATATATTTATACTTCAATAATATTAATATATTCAATATGGTTATATAAAAAAATAAGTGTATACTATCGTCACTTAACATATAAAAAATTCCCAAATGATGAACCAATAGACATAGGTGAAATATATGAAGAATTCCAAATGAAAGATAATTTATCATTTTTCCGTATTTTTATAGGTAATTATTTCATAGTAATAATCCGAGGTCCAATAAATATAATTTTAGCAATATGTCAAAATTTATCATTAAAATATGATATGAAGAATTTAAAAAATCCAACAACAGAAAAAAAAGATTGGGAAATATTATCAAAAACAATAAGTAAATATACAAATTGGTTATTTTTTGTAAATGGAATAAAAATAATAAAAAAAAAATTACCATACATAGAAACATATAAAAAATATTTAGGACCAGATTACAAATTTTCCCCAAATGAAAAATATTCATTAATAATATGTAATCATCTCGGTTTTTATGATGTAGTAGCAAATATGATAATAAACTCATCTGGTTTTATAGCAAAGAGTGTAGTAGAAAATTATTGTTTTGTAGGTCCAATTGCAAAAGGAATTAATTGTTTATTTGTTAAAAGAGATAATCAAGAAAATAGAGATAAAATATTTCAAATATTAGAAGAAAGACAAAAAGATTTTTATGAAGGAAAAATATTATCTCCTTTATGTTTATTTCCTGAAGGTACTACAACTTCAGGAAGACATATTCTTAAATTTAAAAAAGGTGCTTTTTATGCTTTATTACCAATTAAACCTGAATTAATTTTAATTGATCAAAATGATGATATGAGTTTTGGTGTTGGTGTTTCTAGTGTTGTTTATAATTATTTAAGAAGTTTATGTTATTTAACACATAAAATTTTTTTTGTTGATTTACCTGTTATTAAACCTACTAATTTTATGTGGGAAAATTTTAGTCATTTAGGAAAAGAAAAATGGGAAATTTATGCTGAAGTTACTAGAAAAATTATGTGTGAAATTAGTGGGTTGAAACCTAGTGATAAAACTTATAGAGATAGTTTAAAATATGAAGAAGCACTTTATTCTGGGGAATATAAAGATAATAATCAACCACTTTTAGTTTAAAGCTTTTTTTTATTTATTTATTTTAATATTTTTATTTTTTTTTTGTTATTTTATTATTTATGTTATTTAATAACTTTTTTTTTCTAATTAGTTTTTTTGGTTTTTTTTTTTGGATTTTTTTATTTATTTGATAATTTTTTATATGGTAATTATTATTGTTTTTTTAATCTATTTGTTTTTTTATTTTTTTGGTATTATTTATTATTTCAATTTCGTTTCATTCGTTTTTAAAAATTGTTCATTTTTTTTTAAATAAAAGATTTTTTTTCATTTAATATTAGAAAAATTAAAAATTATTTCTTATTTTTAATTTATGGTTAATTTATAAATTCAAAAAATTCAAGATTTTTTTAAGATTTTTATTTATTAATCCATAAAATACAATTAAATGTTAAATAATCCAAATAAAATATCACAAGAATCAATATGTAATTCAATATTTAATATTCAGAGAAATACAAAAACTTTTCTTAATGAAAAAACTCAGAGACCAGTGAATTCAAATAGTTTTTTATCTAAGACAATATTAATTCCAAAAGAAAAACAAAATTTTTTTCAAGTTAAACCAATTATTAAAAATCAAAATAATATTGAAATTTCAGAAAATGAGTTTGAAAATGATTTAAATCAAAAATATTTTAATATTACAAAAAATAAAAAAGAAAAAGATATTAAAAATGAATTTAATAAAAGTATTTTAGATTTTGAAAATAATTTTGACATTAATCAATTATTTTCAGGAAAAAAATTAGTTCCTAAATTATTCAATTCTAAAATAAAAATAAATTTGCAAGAAAATTTTGATAAATTATGTTTTGAAATAACAGATATAACAAAATTAATATATAAAATTTGTAATAAAGGAGATTCAGTGAATATTGAGAAAGAATATGAACATTATAAAATTATATATCAAAAAAAAGAACAAATTTTATTAATTTTAGAACAATTAAATAAAAATTTAAAAGAATATCATCAAAAAGTTTTTTGTTTAGGGAAATTTTTTGAAAAAAGTAAAGAATATTTTAAAGAAAATAATTTTTCTTTTTTTAATGAAAAATTTGATGCAATGAAAAAAATTTATAATCATGAGAATGAAATTTATAAATCAAATATTAAAGTTTTTGAAAAAATGAAAATGTTTATTCCTTCTCTTTGTAATAAACTTCTTTTACATATTGAAAATAATAAAAAGTTATTAGAAGTTGAAAAAAAAGTAATTGCATTAAAAGATAAATTATAGTTTGAAATATTTATATAATAATAATTATGTATTTTTATTATTATTTTTAAAAGGTATTTTTACATTTTAACAATTAATTATGTTTTCACTTTTTTTAAATAAATTCAAATTTTTCTTTTATTAATTAACATAATATAATATAATATTTTCATCTATATAATCATAATAAATGATAACAAAAAAAAATATAATAAAATTAACAATAAAATATTATAAGAAAAAAAAATTAAAATTTACTCATTTTTCAAAAAAAAATGAAAGAATTCTGTACAATAACTCTTAAAACAGTATTTGTGAATATAGATATTTTTGGTTACATTCCAACATTAAGTATAAAAAATCAATTATTCTATCAAACATTTTTTGGAGGAATATTAACTTTATTGGTAATAATAATAGGAATAATAGCAACTGTATTTTTTTCTCAAGAACTATTCAAAAAATCATCACCTTCAGTAAATTTATCATCAGAACCATTAATGCATCCTCCAAGATTAAATTATTTTAACAATTTCGAATTTTTGATAGGAATTCAAAATAGTGATTACATAACAGAAATAAATGAAAAAATATTTTCAGCAAAGGGAACATTATTTAAAACAATAATAAATGAAACAGGAACTTATAACATAAAATCAGATATAAATTTAACATCATGTGACATTGCATTATCAGAAAGTGAAAATAAAGAAATTTACACAGATTTAAATTTAAAAGGTTATTATTGTATCTCAAATATTCAAACAGAAGATCCATATATCTCAGAACATTGGGGAAATAATGGATTTGTAATGATTCAAATTAAATTTGTTGATTGTGATAATTCAACTGGAAATTGTGCAAGTGAAGAAGAAATAAATAATTTTTTACATAGTGCAGATTTATCTTTATATTTCAGTGATAATTTAGTAAGTACTAGAAATTATAAATATCCATTTACTAAAATTTTAAAAGAACAAACTCTTAAAGTTTCAGAAAGTTATAAAGTTTCTTTAATTCAATATTTAAAGCATATTAGAATTGAAAGTGATGATGGTGTTTTATTTACTACTAATCATACTAAAAATTCTTTTACTCTTGGTGAATTTACACATAATACTGTTTTTGAAAGAGATTCTAGTACTTTTTTATCTCTTTCTGTTGAATTAGATAATACTTTGCAAAAATATCAAAGAAAATATTATAAATTACAAGATCTTGCGGCTCAAAGTGGAGGAATTATTAATTGTTGTTATATGATTGCTATGATAATTTTAAAAATTTATGAAAAAAATAGTTACTTTGAATATTTAATTAATAACTTTTTTGAAGTTAGATTAGAAGAATTTCAAAAAACTATTAAAATACAAAGTTATAAAAAAAATAGTCATCATATAAATAAATCCAGTTCTGAAAAAATAAAAAATTTTAATAATAATATTAGTGTTAATACAAATACTAATACTAATAATAATATAAGTTCAAATACAAATTCTAATCAAAATAATAATACAAATTTAAAAACAAATGATAATAATTTAAAAACAAATAATAATAATTTAAATAATGAAAAAAATATAAATGATAAAAAAAAGAAAATAATTTTTTCATTTTTTGATAAATTAATATTATTAAAATTAGCACCAAAATTCTCAAAAGCAAGAAAAGACAAAGTAGATGAAATATTTTTTAAAGGATCTCAATATGTAATGAATAATTTGGATGTAATATCATTTTTAAAAAGAGCACATGCAAGTGATATGGAATCTAAATTATTAATGGGTGAAGAACAACAAAAAATATTTGAATATATATCAAAACCTATTTTATCAATTTCTTTCTTGGGAAGTAGATATAATTTACATAATTTACCTATAAAAATAAAACAAAAGTTATTATCTAGAAATACACTTTTTCATCAAATTAATCTTCATGATGATTCAATTGGGAGTGCTGAACATAATAATAATGAAAGAAAAAAGAGAAAAAAAAATAAAAATAATTTACAGAAAGTTAAACTTGAAAATGATGAAACTTCTCTATCTGAATAAATAATATTTATTATTTTTATTTTTTTATTACTTAAGATATAATAAAATTTAATTTTTTATGATAATATATTAAAAATAAATTAATTTTTATATTTTATTATTAAATATTTTAAAAAATTAATTAATATATTTAAATTTATTATAGTTAATTTTCATAAAGAGAATAATTTTCATATTGTTAATATTTTACTCTTCATTAAATAAGATTTGATAATTATATTTCAATAATGATTATTTGTATAATATTCAATAACAAACTAAAAATAATAATAATAAAAGCAATAAATTACTATTTATAATTATATAAATATCCTTCTTCAAATCTCCAAATTTTTAACATATCATGAGAATATGACGCAATTTGTCCATTATCAAATAGAGTAAAACCAATAATATGATTAATATGTGCTTTTTTAATAATTTGTATACATTCATAATTATCAATTCTATAAACTTTAATTTCTTTACTTTGTCCTCCAATAATAAAAACTTCTTCCTTTTTAGCAACTAAAACAGCTAAACAAGGAAAATCATTTTTAATTTCTTTAATTATTTTTCTTTGAGAAATACTAATAACTTTCATATAATCATCATATTCACTACCAATAATAATTCTATCATCATCTATATTATCAAATGCATTCCACCAATAACATTTAGCATAAATTATACCATCTAATTTATATTCTTTTAAATCCCAAATTCTTGTTGAATCTAATCCTCCTGAAACTAAAATTTTTCTATCTTCAAAGTAAATAAATGATTTTACAAAATTATTATGAGATAATATTGTTACACATTGATATTTATTTAATTGTTTTGTTTCTTTCCATATTTTTAATGTTTTGTCTGTTGAACAAGATATTATTTTCTTATCTGAACAAAATAATATTTTGTAAATATAACCATTATGTGCATTATATATTGTTTCTTTTAAATCATATTGATCAACATTATATGAAAATATATTTATATTTTTAAATGAACATGTTGCAAAATTATTTTCGTCTTTAATACTTACACAAAATATTATTAAATTATCATGTGAATTACTTATTTTTTGAATTAAAGCAAAATCTGTATTCCATATTTTAATTATACAATCATATGATACTGATATTAATTTTCCTGAAGGAAAAATTGACATTTTATATACTTTATCTATGTGATCTAGTTTCTTTATTTCTTTTAATGGTTTTTGCATTGTACCCATTTTTATTTTTATTAAAAAAATATAAAAATTATATGTTTAAAATATAAATATTTAGTAATATATTAAATCTAAAAAAAATTTAATTATATATTTAATATCATTATTTTTATATTATTAGATAATAAATTTTAATTGTTTTATCTACTTAAAAAATACTAAAAAACTCCAAATTAAATTATTTTTTTAAAATTCATAAACCAAGAATAGAACTAATAAAAATATTTTTAATGCTTTTAATATATTAATAGAAATTAAAATCAATATTCAATAATTATAGAAATGCTTTAAATTCATTATTATGGACTACACATATTCCATAACATTGGAAATTTTTTTCTTTTATATTTTATAATTATTATCATCTCATTTTAATGAATAATAAAAATATAATTGAAAAATAGAATATCAAATCCTTTAAATTCATTAATTTCAGAAGAATTAAGAAATTTTCATTTTAAATAAATAAAATGGAAATAAAGTAATTTGAATTTTTTATTATTATAATTTATTAATAAATATTTTTGTTATTTTATCATATTTTTATAATCTTATCTTTTGAACAAGAAATTATTTATATCATTTGAACAATTAAAAATATAAAATTATTCTGAGCACTTCTAATAATTGAATTTAAACTAAATTTATCTTTATTATTTTTCTTTCAAATTTTTAATGTTTTTATCATTTCTCATGTTAGAAAATTATTATTACCTTTTATTGATATATAAAAAATATAAATATCATTAATTGTTAAAATAATTTGTTTTATATTCAAATTAATAAAATTTATTATTGTATTAAAATATATAGTTGAAATTATTTTTCCTGATGAAAAAATAAAAACTGAGAATGTGAATTTAATTAGATTTATTAATTTTAAATTGATATAATTACAATTTGAATTATTCATTTAATAATTTAATTATTTATAGAGAAC
>JAJMZS010003110.1:0-42298 GCA_023807205.1 Isotricha prostoma
CAAATAAAAATAAGCTAAAACATAACCAATACTTTCAATATCATCTCTTCTACTTTGTTCAATTCCTAAATGAGCATTAATTGAAGCATATCTAACAGTACCAACTAAATGTCTATTTTCTCTATAAGGAATATGTTGACCTGTATTTTTATCTTTATATCTTTTTGATAAACCAAAATCAATTATATGAACAATATTACTTCTTTCATTTAATCCAATTACAAAATTTTCTGGTTTAATATCTCTATGAATAAAACCTTTTTCATGTATAAATTCTATTCTTGTTAACATTTGTATACCTAACATTAAAACAGTTTCAAGTGAAAATGATTTTTCTTTAAATTGAAATAAATCACTTAATGATGGACCTAAAAAATCCATAACCATATAATTATATTTATTTTCCATTCTATCAAATAAATATACTTTTGGTATTCCAATAATTCCTTCTGGTGATATTGGATTATTATTATCTGGTTTATTTAATTGTTCTAAAATACTATGTTCATGTTTTAATTGTGGATTTTTATGAGATGCTATTTCAAATTTTATTGCTCTTAATACTTTTAATGATGTATCATATGCTAAATGAATTTCACCAAATGCACCAAATCCTAACATTTTTATTAAATTGTAATTCCCATTTATTATAAATTGATCACTTGATAATGTTGATTTTTTATTGTCGTTTTTACCTTCTTTTTCATTTGATTCATCTTCACCTTTCTTTCTATGTCTTTTGTGTCTTCCTTTCTTTTTTTTTTTCTTTTCTCTTTTACTTAATCCTTCATCATCACGACCTGTAATTTTATCTTTTTCATCATTCATTTTTTTTAATTTGAAAAAATTGTCTTTTATTCAGTAATTTTAATTTTGAATAATATTATAAAATAATTTGATTAAATATTTTTTTATTTTTAGTTTTATTTATTTGTTTTCTATTTTGTATTATTTTATTGTAATTTTATATTCAAAATATATTTTCTTTTATTAATCTTTAAATACTATTAAATTCAACCTTCCTCATTAAAATAAATTTTATATTTTTTTTTAATTTTATTTATTATAATTCATCATACAATTTCATTTTCAAATTACTATTATAAAAGAATAAATTGAATATTTTTCTTAGTAATGAGTTTTTAAAAAATATTTTGATTATAAATGTGTAATATAAAATTATCTTCTTTAATTTTATAATTTTTTTTCTAAATCATATTTTTATTTAATATATTATTATAAGATAATGAATTTATTTCAAAATATTTTATATAATTAATTTATAGATAAAGATAAATTAAAATAATTAATAATCTAAAAAGCAAACAAATATAAATAAATAAATAAAAATAATGAATATTAAATTTTACTGATAAAAATAAAAAAAATAAAATAAAATAATAAACAGAAATATAAAAAATAAATTATATAAAAATGGAAGAAAAAAATATCCAAATAATAATAGCATCAGACGGATGTGAAAAGGCAAAAGGAACATGTGTAATATTTGATGTCTTAAGAGCATCTTCAGTAGAATGTCATCTTCATTTAGTAGGAGCTCAAAAAGTTTTTCCTCAAGAATCAGTAGAAGAGACATTAGAAATGAAAAAAAAGAACAAAGATGTAATTTTATTTGGTGAAAGAGAAGGAGAAAAAGTAGAAGGTTTCGACTTTGGAAATTCACAAAGTGAAATTTTATCAAATGCAGATAAAATAAAAGGAAAAATTTGTTATCATAATACAACAGCAGGAACACAAGCAATAAATAAATGTATTGAAAATAAAAATGTTAAAGAAATTCTTGTTGCTTCACCAAATAATTTTGAAGCTACTATTAAATATTTAAAAAAATATGATAATAAGGAATTTATTACTTTAGTTGCTGCTGGAAGTTTAGATTATTGTCTTGAAGATTTTTTAATTTGTAATTATTTTAAAAGTCTTTTAATTGGGGAAAAACCTAAGCAAAGTATGGAAGAAATTATTGCTAAAGTTAAAGAAACTACTGGAGCTAAATTTTTTAAAAATATTTCTTATTATCCTTCTATTGATTTTGATATTGCTTTTAAAGAAAATGTTTTAAATAAAGTTTTGAAAGTTGTTAATGGGGAAACTATTAGTATTAATGTTGAATAAATTTTTGTTTTTTTGAAAATTTAAATAATTATTTATTTATTAACAAAAATGGGTTTATTTATAATATTATATTTATAATTTTTTTTTTAATTTCTTTTCATCATTTTTTCAGTTGCTTTTTTATATAATTTATTTCAAACAACAAAGAGAGAAAAATAATGACTTTTATTTATTTTGATTTAATTATGAAAATTAAAAACTCAAATATATTCATTATTTAAATTAAATTAAATTTAAATAAAAATAAAAATAAAAATAATTAAAAAAGATTTTTTTATTGTCAATAAAAAGGATAATATAAAAAATGAAATTATTTAAAATCTTTAATAAGATATATTTTATAACTTATTTATATTAATTTTTCTTTTAAATTCAATTTCTTATTCTTCAGACTATAGTTTCTTTCAATAGATTTATCTATATATATTTTAATGTAATTTTTGTTATTATATTTATAATTCGTTAAAATAAAATAAATATAAAAAATTCAAATTATGTTTTGAAAAAAAAATTATTTTAAAATATGAATATTATTTAAATGAATACACAAGAACCAAATTTTAATACAGATAATATTTTTTTAGATGATAATAATGATACAAATCAATTCAATAATGATGATGATGAAAACCAAAATGATAATACATATAATTCAAGGGATGAAAGAAATAGAATAAGACCAAATAGGATTAGATTAAGTTTTGAACAAGAAAAAAAAATACAAAAATTACCTTCATTTACAGTTGGAGAGGCTAAAAGAGATAGAATAAATTCTGCAAGATATTTAGATATTAGTGAATATAAACCTTTTACATTATATAATTTTCCTTTATTTTTTTGGATGATTGGTTTACTTTTTATTGCAGGCGATATATTATTAATTTGTAATATAATATTAAAACAAAAAAATAAGCATTTTATTGATGGCTTTTACGGAAAACATTTTTGGGAATATATAGTTATAATTGTCATTTTTTTAATTGGTTTTTCTTTTTTTTGTGTTGCAAAATTTGAATCAATAACAATTGATAAAACAAAAGGTTTAATGACACTTTCTAAATTTGAACTTTTATATTGTAAAAAGAAAAAACTAATTATTCCTTTAGAGCAAATAAATTCTATTTTTCCAGTTAGAGTTCAATCTTATAATACTCCCTCAAGTTATACTTGTCTAAATAAAATTGGTATTACTTTCAATAATACTTCTACAATTTATATATTTAAAACAATTTGTGCTTATTTTATTATAAAAGATGTTATTAAAATTAGAGCTTATTTATATAGAAAAATTCAACCATATGATACAGTAAAAGAAGAATTATTTGGTACTCAAGTAGAAAATATTGTTTTACAATAAAAAATCTTTTTAATAATTCAGTTATATTAAAAATTTAATATAAAATATAAATGAAAATATAAAATAAACTTTTTTTTTAATTTTTTTATTTTAATTATTAAAAAAATACATAAATAAATAATAATAAAATAAAATGGAACTCCTAACACCAGGTTCATATAGTCCAGAAATAATGACAATAACATTAAAAAGTTCAGATGGTCAACAATTTCAAATTGATATAAAATCAGCAAAACGTTCAACATATATAGCAGATTTAATAGAAGAACATAAAGGAGAAACAGAATTTTTAATACCTGAAGTAGAGGCAAAAATATTAAAAAAAATAGTAGAATATTTAATTCATTATAAAGAAACTGAACCAAAAGATATAAAAAGACCACTTAAAGATTCAAAAATAGAAAAAATTTTAGATAAATGGGATTATACTTATATTACTAGTTTTGCTTTAGCAGATTGTGTTGATTTATTAAATGCTGCTACTTTTATGGATATTCAACCTTTATTAAGATTAATGTGTGCAAGAATTGCTGCTTTAATGATTGAATTACCTCTTGATGAAGTTAAAACAACTTTTGGCATTGAATGTGATATGACTGAAGAAGAAAAAGAAAGGTTTAGGAAATATGTTATTTAAAATTATTATTTATTTTTTTTTATATTTAAAATATTTATTTTTATTAAATAATGTATTACAAATTATATATGATATATAAAATATAAAATATTTTTTGAAAATGAATTTAATAATTTCAATATTTTTTTTAGTTTTATTTTATATTATAAATTGAAATTATTTTTAATTTCAAAATATTTATTTGTATATTTTTATTCAATTGTATTTTTTTATTTTTAAATTTATTAATATTTTTATATTGAGAAACTTTATTATTTTTGAAATTAATAATTAAAAAAGATTAAATAACTTAATCTTAATAAAAATATAAGTAAGTAGTTATATAAATTTAAATCAAATAAATTTTATTATTAATATGTTTATGTTAAATATTTATTTAAATTTTTATAACTCAATGTTTTTATAAAAAAATATTTATTTAAAATGAATCCAATAAAAAAATATCTTTTTTTTACTTTTATTTAAATTATTTTATTTTGATTTGATTATTATAAAAGAAAATATTCATTATTTAAATAATAATAAATATTAAAAAGTTTGAATAAAAATTAAAAATTAATTTCTAGGCATACCACAATCGGGACAGAATTTAGAATTATTTTTTTTTTTACCACATTTTTTACAATTCCATATAATATTTGATTTATTAAAATTCAAAGTATCATTATCTTCATTTTTTATTGAACTATTCTTTCTAATATTTTTCCTTTCATCAAATTGAAATATATTTGTTTCTTTATTAAAAGTTGTTAACTCATTATCATTATAAATAATATCATCATCATCATCAGTATCATTTTTTTTTCTATTAGATTTACTTCTTAAAACCTCAATAGAACTATTTTTTTTATCTAAAAAATATTCTATACTTTCTTTTAAATTTATATTATTAACTTTTATTGAATTTACAGTTGGAATTTCATTAAGAAATAATGCAGAACTTCCTTTAATATTACTACTATCTTTAAGTAAATTAAAGCTATTTGAATCTTTTATTGATGTTGATGGTAAAACATTTCTAACTCTTTTACAACACCAACATTTAATAAAAGTATTTTTATTTTTTTTCTTACAATATAAACATATCCATCCTTCATTTGATGAAATTGTACTTGATGATAATTTAGATCCTTTTTTTGAACTATTTACATATTCTATTGCTTGATTTACTTTATTTGATGATTTTCTTAACAATGATCTTGAAGATCTTCTACTTACTGCATTTGAAACATTTAATTCTCTACTTTGATCAAACTCATTACAAAATTTGAATATTTTCATATATTCATCCGTATCAAATACTTGTTCTTTATCTGATTCTGTATTTTTTATATAATTTGAATAAAATAAAACAACTGGATGATAATGATTATAAATAACATTTTTTATTAATTCTTTATATGATTGAAATCTTTTCTTTAATACATCATCAATAAAATACCAAATATTATTTGTATTAATTGCACAAGTATAATGTCCATTATAAAAAAGAATAATAGCATATAAATGATAATCTTTTTTCATTCCTTTTACATCTAGTAATCTAAATAAATCAAAATTCGTTTCATTTAAAGGGATTAAATTAAATAATTTACATACATCAGTCATTTTTGGAATTGGATTATCCCAAGTTAAATTAATAACAAGGTAAGGATTAGATTTACCACATTGAATTAATTCTTTTTTAATATTTGGTTTTTCACATGTACAATCAGGTAGTTTTAAATTTGGAGGAACTTTAGTATTTATATCTTTGGAATAAATAAATAATTTATTTCTAAATAATTGATTTGTTTTATTATGTAATTGTTCTAATATTTCAAAAACAAAAATTTCATATATGAAATAATTTTCATCATATAAAGTTTCATTTATTTTTTCACATGAATTACAAGAGTTTGTTTCTTGTAATTTAATAGAAAAAAATTTATGAGAAAGACAAGATAAATTACAATTATATTTACTCGCATTAAAATCATTTAAATTTTTATTATTAACTTTATATAAATGAATTGCATTTAATATATGATTTAATACTTCAACAGGATCTCCACAAATTCCTGGTTCAATATCTTTAAAAAGTTCAGATAATTTTTTCCTTAAAGTATTTACATTTAATATATTTTTTGTTTCAACTTTTTGATATTGTTGATATTTATTGAATAGATTTTGCAATTCTAATAAAAAATTATTTGTATCATTTTTAAAATCTATTTTTAAATATTCTTTTCTAAATTCTGGACTGTGATAAAGAATTTGAATTAATACATTTATAAAACAATTATTACTTCCTCTACTATTTATCATTGGAATTATTAGATTATCTATTTTTGCTTTTTGATTTATATCAGTATTACTATTTTCTACTATTGGTTTATTATCTTCTTTTTCATTTTCAGTTTTTACAAATAGTTTATAAGGTTTATTTTTTAAGATATTATCGTTTCCTATTTCTTCCTTTTCTATTATATTTTTATTTGATAAAATATCATTTCTATTTATATCATTGTTATCCAATGATGGTGTTTTTTTTTCTGATTTATTTTCTGAAGTATTATTTGTTGGTTTATTATTCATTGGAAACATATTTGGATCATTTATTATTTGATTTTTAGTTTTAACTGTATTAAATAAATTATTATTTATTAGTTGATTTTCTTTATTTAATTTTATATTCTCATTTTTATTTGTTAATGGATTATTATTTATTAAATTATTATTTTCCAAATTTTGTTTATTTTGTTCATTTTTTTTAATTAATATTTTATTTGGATGAAGATTATTTGGTATATTAGATTCTGGTATTTGATTATTTTTATCATTCTCATTTTTATTTACAATTTTTATCCCATGTATATCGGTCATTTTAGGATTATTATTCTCTATTTTTTGTTTATTTGGTTGATTTTCCTTTTTTATTATTTTATTTGCAGGATTTGGATTATTTTCCATATTTTTATTATTATTTTCAATTATTTGTTTCTTTTGTTCATTTTCTTTTTTTACTATTCTATTTGGTAAACGATTAATTAAATTTGCTTTATTATTGTTTTCATTTTTATTTTGTTCGTTAGGTTCCTTCCTTATCATTATTTTATTTGCACTCACCGGATTATTTTTAATATTATTATTTTCAAACATTTGTTTTTTTTTTTCAATTTCTTTAGATACACCTTTAGGTAAAGGATTATTTTTAATTATTGTTGGTTTATTTTCAAACATTTGTTTTCTTTGGTCAATACTCATTTTTTTTTGTGTTTCCTTTTTTGGTTGGGGAGTATTCATTCCATAATTATTTTCTTTATTTTTTAATTGTTCATTATTTATATTTTGTTTATTTTTTATTTCAATTTCTTGATTTAGATTTTTAGGAATTATTTCTGAATTTTGAACTTTTCTTTTTTGGTTCAATCTATTATTACTCATATTTTATTTTATATATTTTTTTATTATTAAATTAATATCATAATAAATTAATAATAAAAGTTAAATATATTTTATTAATAAAATTATTAATATTTGTAAACATTAATACAACTACCATCTCCTCCAGATATAATTGAATCAATACCATTAAATAAAGCAGAATAATTTTTTTCAGTTTCTCCTGTATTAATTTTATATAAAGGCATCTTTCCACCTCTTATATCCCATATTTTAATATAAGAATCATAACTTGAAGTAACAAAAGTATTAGGATGATTTTCTTTATCATTACTTAAACTAATATCACTAATAAAACCATAGAAAGTTTCATTATCTTTAAATATTAAACTAGCTTTATTTTTATTTAAATTTGAATCATTTATATCATAATATTTAATTGTCCCATCTTGATATCCTATTAAAAATGTTTTATTTGAAACTTTACAAATTGAACTAATATCTTTATAAAATGTATTTAAAGTCATATATAAATTATTTGTTATTATATTATATATATTTATATTATAATCATCTCCTCCTGTAATTAAATATTCTCCATCTAAAAATGAAATATGATTACATTGACTTTGATGAACTTCATTAAAAATATATGTTGGATGTAAAATAGTAGAATTTATTTTTCTTTTTTTTTTTGTTGATTGTCTATTTTCATTTAATGATAAATTTTCAGGTAAATTATATATTTGAATAATTCCTTTATTATCCATTGTACCTCCCATTGCAAAAATATTATAATTTAAAGGATTTAAATCAATACAATTAAAAAATTCATCACTTACTTTTTCATTTGAACATAATAAAGTTTGATTTTGTTTAATTGAATCAATATCATATATTTCAAATGTATTTAATGAATTTTTTAATGTTCTAATTAAAAGTTTATTTTCACTTTCTTTTCTTTTAAAATATTTAATATCTGTTAACAAAGCCAAAGCATCTTCATCAACATTATTCATATTTTTAAGAGTATATATTTTATTATTATTATTACCATTATAAAAAGAAACTTCTCCATTAAAAAGTCCAGCAATATATTCATAATGTTTTTTAGGATTATAATTCATTTCATTTAAAATAGAAATTTTTCTAATCCATTCATCTTCTTTTATTGTATTACTTTTTTCAGGTTCAGGAATTTCAAACATATAATATATTTCAATTTGTTTTTCTGTTGTTAAATTATTTTCATTTACAAATTCTCCTAATGAGTTTAATAATTTATTATCTCCTATAAAAAAAGAAAAATTCTTCTTTGGAGAAAGATTTAATAATTGATTAAGAAGTTCATTTAATTTTTCCACATTCATTATTAAAGGAAGATGAAAAACAGTTTGATTTGTTTTATATTCATCACTTAAATCAGTGATGAATTTTATTTCTATTTCCTTTTTTAAAATTTTATTTTTTTCATTTGACATTTTTAGATGATAAAAATTAAAAAAATTTAATATTTAAATTAAATTAAAATTAAAAAAAAACAACAAAAATATATGGATGGGAAAAAAAAGAATAATATAGAAAAAAGAAATTTTGATAATACCAAATTAAAGTAAGCTATAAAATAAATATAATTCTTTAAATATACAATTAAATATAGTCAAAAAAAAAAAAATGATGAAGGAAACGAAGATTCTTTTAAATCATCTCGAGGAAGTGTAAAAAAAACATTCAAATTAAATTTAGATTTAAGCACATCAAATGCATCTCAAAAAAATAGTGAAAAAAATACAAAAAAGCCAACTGATAAAAAACCATTATATAAAGGTAAAAAAAATAATAAAGATAATGAACAAAGATATCCAACAACACCATCATCAGCAAAAAATTCTAAACATCCAAATGAAATAAATTCTCCTAAAAAAAATTCTATATTAGGTCATTTAAAGAAAAAAACAACTTGGAATCATAATATTCAAAAAACTACTATTATATTAAATTTATTTCTAGAAAAAGAACAAAAATTAATTAATGAAAATTTAAAATTTGCATTTGATAAAATTTCTTCTTTAAGTAAAGATATTATTTTTCAAAATTTATTAAATATAAAAAAACAAACAAATGATTTAATAACATTAATAAATCAACAAAGTAAAAGAAGTCAAAATGATAATCAAAATAATTCATTTGATTATACAAGAGTTTTATTAGATTTTGTTGAATCACTTACAAAAAAAATTGAATTAAGAAATTTAATTGATGACTTTGATGATGAAGATGATGGATATGCATCTTATGATAATTATGGAAATTCTTTTCAAAATACTTTTGGTTCAACTTATGAATTAAAAAATTTAAATTTAATTAATTTATTAGAAAAAGAAAATTCTATTTCTTTTGAATATCCAATTCAAAGAAAAAGAGCTTTATCATCAAGAATTGAAAAAAGATTAAGAAGAAGTAGAAAATCTTCTGAAGAAATTGAAAGGAGAATTAAAGAAAGAATGGATAATGCTGAAAAAAAAAGAGAAAGTTTAAAACAATTAACTATTGAAAATTCTAATAAATATAATGAAAAAATATATGAAATTAAACAAAAACAAAAAGCTGAAAGAAAGGAAAAACTAGAAAAAATTTATTCTAAATTAGAAAAAATGAATATTCAACAACAAAAATTTCTTGAAAGTAAACTTCAAGTAGTTAAACATGAACATGAAAAAATAACTGAAATTAATTATTTAAATCAATTAGAAAAAGAAAATAAAGATATGAGTCTTAAAAAAAAATTAGATATTTCAACAAAAAGAAGAAATAAATATTTACAAGATAGAATAAATAAAGTAAATCATAGATATAGAAAAACAAATGATATTGCAGAAGATTTAAAAGATTCTTTAGTTAATAAAATAGAAACAAATAATAATTCTTCTATTTTAGATGTAATGGAAAAGAAAAAAAATATAGAAAATAAAATAGAATTTATAAAAAAAGTTTTTAATGAAGATTTCATTTGGGAATTATTTGAAGCAGATTATTTTGATCTTGATGAATTATCAAATTTAACTTCATTAACAAGATTTGAATTAGAAAAATCAAAATTAAGAAAAGAAAAAGAATTAATTGAAAAATTATATTCTCAAAAATTTAAACAAAGAAAAAATACTTCAAATACAACAACAATAGTTAATCCAACAAATAATACAGGAGGAACTAGTACAAATATAAATGAAACTTTATATGAATATGATGAATTTGTTTATAATAAAGAAGATGAATATGAAGATAAACATAGTAGATCATTTAGTTATTTTAATGAAAATGATTTTCTTGATATTGATTATTTATTCTCTAGTAATAAAAAGAAAAAAAATAGAAAAAAAAAGAAAAAAAATAAAAATACTAATCAAGAATCTCTTCAAGAAATAAATGATAAAGAAATTAATAAAGAAATTGATGGAGATGAAGAAATAAGAAGAAAAATAATGAGACAAATGAATTCAATATCATTAACAGATTTAAGAAAACCTCAGAGAATAGAAAATGAAAATAAAATGAAAAAATATTTAGTTAAATCAGAATCAAATGGTCAATATATACAAAGTAGATTAATTGTTGCTCCAGAAGATTTAAATGTAAATACTTTAAATGATCAAAATAATACAAATAATAATAATAATAATAACAATAATAATAATAATAATATAACATCATCTCCTAATAAAAATCAAAATTTATCAAAAAAAAATTCAAAAGATATTGATTCAATTAATAAAAATTCTTCAAATAATACACCATCAAAAGGAAATGAAAAAGAAAATTCTATTAAAAAATCATCTTCAACAGGATCAAATAATCAAAAAGAAATAGATAAAGAAAAAATATTCCATGGATTAATTCAAGCATCAAATTTAGCAAATTCAAATCCAAATAATACAATAACAATAAATGATAATAATATTGCAAATATATTAGAAAATAATCAAATAACAATTAGATGGTGTAAAATTTGTAATATGATTTTACCAAATGATCAAGATCCAAATATTCATATTAATAAAGCAGAACATCAAAAAATTAAAAAAGAATATAGTTTATCAATTCAAGAAGAAGCAAATGTTATTATGATATTTAAATCTATTCCAGGAAATATTAATGATGAATTAAGAAATGAAAGAGTAAATGCAATTAAAGTAAGGGCTAAAAAATTAAAGCAAAAAATGTCTTTAAAAGCAATTAAACATGAAAATTATTTTTCATATAAACAAGATTTTCCTTCTGTTAATAAACAAAGAATTCAAAAATTAGCTTTTGATATTGAAAAACAAATTTTTCCAAATATAAAAGATTATGGAACATTAGAAAATTTATTAAAGGATTTAATTAAAATTTTAGAACAAAATATTCCAAATGATTTAAAATTATTTCGTCAAGTAAAAGTAATATTTGTTTTAGTTGAAGTATTAAAAAGACCACCATCTTGTCATAAAAGTGAAATAAAATCATTAGGAAAAATAATGGAATTAATAATAAAAATATTATTACACTTTTCAGTTCTTCCAGAAAATAGAAATTATATGATTGAAGCAAATAGAATAACAGTAATTGCAGATTTATTACTTTGGGTTTTAAATAAACCAACTAAAATTCCTTTAGGAATATCTTTTCTTCCAGATTTAATTCAAATTATTACTACTCATGTTAAACATAAAATTCCATTTGAAATTGTTTCTATGAAAGATGATTTATTAGAATATTTAATTTTATGTAATATTATTCCAAAATTCAAACAAAAATATCATAATTTAAATGGTACTATTGATTTTACTTCTGGTTCAGATTCTTTTTCAATGGTTTTATTAAAAAGTTTAGCAATGTTTGAAGCTATTACAAAACAAATTAATATTAATTTTTTAACTAAACCTGTTTATGTTAAACAAACAAAAATAAATGAAAATATTTTATATATGTTTGAATATTCTGAATTAATAGGATTAGTTCATTTATTATATGTTTTATTATTATCAAATGGACCTATAAAACCAAAAGAAAAAGTAAATGCACAATCAAAAACTGTTATTTCTTCATCTTTAGTAGCAGTTAAGATTTTAAATAATATTTGTAGAATTGATTTGAATTTAGTTCAAAATTTATTTGTTACTCCTTTAAATCAAGAACAAATTCAACATGTTATTATATATATTGTAAATTATTCATTAGAATATCTTGAACAATCTGATGAAGTAAAAGAATTACTTCATGAAACATTATTATTAGTTAGTTATCTTTGTTTACAAAATGAAAATTTCCAAAATGTAGTTAATAAAGGAGTTGTAACTATAATTCAACATATTTGTAATTTACCTTTTTCTTATTTTAGTGAAAAATTACTAAAAGATATTTTATTCCCAACATTAATTACAATGACATATAATAATGTAAGAAATACAAAAATATTATCAAATGAAATAAATTTAAAAATGTTAGTAATGTATTTCAAAGAAAAAATTCAATTAGAAAGAATTCAAGAAGAAGATATTTCTGAAGTATCATCAAGTATATATGAAGGAGGAAATAATAATAATAACAATATAAATAATAGAAAAATAAGAGAAGAATTTTTACAAGGAAAAATTTCAGAATCAAAACCATCAAAAGCTTATTCTACAACTTCAAGTTCAAAAAGTACACATGATATGGTAAATGGATTAAGTGATTTTGTAATTTTATCTCATAGATTTCCTGTTGAATTATGGGAAAAAGCTCAAGAATATTATAATACTTTTGATATCAATAAAAATAATATATAAATCAATTTTAAATATCTTTCTAAAAATAAAAATTTAAATTCTTATAATTTTAAATTTTATTTTTAATAAAATATTTTTTATTAACTATTATATTATTATTATGCTAAACTAGATGATGTTCTATTAATTAAATTTGAACTTCGGTTAAAATAACTATCTTGCATTATATCATTGTCAATTTCAGATACATAATCTTTTTTTTTAAAAAAAGTCATTTTAACAACAGGAAAAATTAAAAAAATTAAAGAATGAAAACAACTTAAAACAATTATTATTGATGAAATAGTAAAAATATATTTATAAAAAGTTACACTATAAGGAACAGGAATCAAATAAGCAATTTTTGTATTACTCTTAAAACCAATAACATATTTTATAAAGTTTTCATTTAAAAAATAACATAAATAACCATCTATAAAAATTAAATATATTTATTCTTACTTATAATAAAAAAAATAATATTAAAAAGAAGACATAAAATCAATACAATAAGAAAACACTTAAATTGAGGTAAACTTTTTGAACTAATACATGTATTTAACCAAAAACAATGATGATCAAAATTTGGAACACAAGCATTACAAACAACACAATGAACTGTAGTTGAATCAATAATTTTTCGACATTTAACACAAACTGGATTATTTTCTGCTTCTTCATATAATTTAGTTAATGATGGTTGATCTTTTTTGTTATTTCTTTTTAAAAAAACTGCTTTATCAAAACATAAAAAAGATACTAAAAAATAAACAACAGGTCCATCAAAAAGAATAAAAAGTGTAATAATTAAATGAATTAAAAATTCTTCGCCTCCTAATTTTTCACCTATAAAGTTCTTTGAGAATAAATTTGATAAATTCAAATTTTCTACTTTTGTAAGATTGTTGATGATTTCAACTTCTTGGACTGTTAAATTATTTAATGAACATTTATAACTTTCAGATAGATTATTTCCATACATATCTTTACAAATAGCTCGTCTTAAAGCTAACTGAGTCACTTCTGGGATAAAAGGAACAAAATCTTTTCTTATTCTTCCTAATTTCAAATAATTAATTCTCATAATATAAATAATACTAGCCAAAAAAAGTAAAATAATAGTAAATAATAATAATAAATTATTACTATTCCCTTTAATAGCTTTTATTTCATTTTTATACCTTAATTTACCACATAAATTTATTTTTTTTAAAGTTTCAATCATTTCACTATTACAAATTTCTTCAGCTAAATTAATTGGTAATTGACCATCATTATTCTTAATATCTTTACTAGCACCTCTAACTAATAATTTTTTAATAACTCTAACATTTTTAGATTTAACTGCAAAATGTAAACAAGTATTTCCATCTTGATCTTTTGCATTAATATTTACTCCTAAATCTAATAATAAATCAATTACTTCTTTACTTCCATGATAACATGCATAATGTAAAGGAGTTATTCCATATTGATTAGGTAAATCTATTATTAAATGTTTTTTAAATAAATTTTGTAATTTTTCAAAAAAAAATATTATTGTATAACATTGATTATTCATTGCTGCATGATGAAATATATTATTTCTTTTTTCTTCAAGACGAAATTTATCTTCTGTTGTTTTTGATATTATTGAATATATAAATTTTATTATTTCAATATTTCCTCTATTTGCACATAATTCAAGAACTGTTTCTTTTTCTGAATTTTCTTCTAAAAACCATTCAAAAAATGCTTCTGTAAAATTTAAAAAGTCAATATATATATTAACTATAATTGAAACTATTTCATATTTATCTTCTTTTACTGCTAAATGAGCTAAAGTATTATCTTCTTCATCTTTTATTAATGTTATTTCTTTTTTTGAGTTAATTATTATTTTTTTTATTGATTCTTTTAAAACTTCAGGATCACTTTTTTTATATTTTCTAGCATTTGACATTATTTCATTTATTAATTTTCTCATTATTTTTCTTTCATCTAATGTTGATGATTTACTTGATCTATCTTGGGAAATGCTTGAACTTTTCTCATCCATTAAATAAAAAATGTTAAATAAATGAATTATTAAAAAAACAAAATTTAATTTTTAAAATAATTAATTTATATGATATATTGTTTTTTATAAATAACATCTTTGTTATTTCTTTTTTACATTTCTATTTTTACTAATATTGTTCTTAAATTATATAATTAAAATTATATATTAATAAAATCTATTTTTATTTAATTTTTTATATGAAAATTGAATTTTTAATTTAATTTTATTTTATTTTAATATTATAAATAAATTGTTATATGGCTGATATTCATTTAATTGATGAGAATACATTAGCAGATTTACAAATTTTAAAAAAAGATATTGAAGAAATTAATCAATTTTATCATGAACAATCAATGTTAAAAATACAAAAAGTACCAACAGAAAAAAAAGAATTTTTTGATATGTTTGAAAATAAAAATAATAATTCTCAACCAAGTATAGATTTAAATGAAAGTCATGAAAGTAAAAAATCAAAAGGAGATATTAAAGCAACAAAAAGAAAAATAATATATTCAACAGAAATGAAAATGCCAATGATAAAAAAAGAATATTTTAATCATTTTTTAAGAACAGAATTAACACCAAAACAAATAAAATCAATGGACTTTTCATTTTTAAATTACAATTCATTAAAAGATACAATATTAATAGCAGGAACTTTTCCAGAAAATGCAAGAAAATATATTTGGAGATATTTATTATCTTTACCAAATAATATTGAAAAATTTAAATTATTAGCAGGAAAAGGAATTCATCCTTTATTTGAAGGTTTAAATCAAATATATAAAGTTTCAGATAGAAAATATTTAGTAAGAATGCAAGAAATTTGTTCTTTAATTGCATATTGGAATAATGGAATAGGAAATATTCATTTTTTAACAAATATAGTTTATCCTTTTATTAAAGTTTTTTCTGGAGATGATATTTTTGTTTTTGAAACATTAGTTGCTTTATTCACTTCTGTAATAAGATATTGGTTTGAATTTTATCCTAATTTACCTTATTCACATATTAAATATTGTATTGGAATTCTTAATAAAGAACATGAAGGATTAGTTGAAATTTTTAGAAGTGCCAGAATATCAGAAAATGAAATTTTTTGGAGATTATTAACTAATTTTTTTTCTGAAAGTTTTAAAAAAGATGATTGGGTTTCTTTTGTTGATTTTATAATAACATTTAATCACAAACCAGAAATGATTCTTTATTTTTCAATTGCTTTTATTTTAAGTAATAAAGACGATTTATCTTTTTGTAAAAATAACCCAAAAAAAATATGTGAAATATTATATGATATAAAAATTCCAAGAAAAATGTCAAATTTATTTAGAAATACAGTTAAACTTTTTGAAAAATATTCTCCTAATCAAATATTAAAATATGAATCTTATATTCCTTTCCCTGAAAATGGTTATCCTGTAATTGAAAATATTCCTTTAGATTTATTAGCCACTACAAGTGAAATAAAAGATGAATTAAAATCAGGTGAACTTGATATTGAAAAAGCTATACAGTCACATGATGCTAAAAAAAAACTTCTTGAAAAAAAATATAATGAACTTTTACAAAAAGAAAGAGAAATTGAATATTGTTATAATGATATGATTGAGGCTGAGAAAAAGAAAAATGAAATTTTAAAATGGGAATTAGGAATTTTAACTCATCAAAGATCTACTGCTTTAAAGGAATTAGATAAAATTAAATAATTATGTTTTTTTTTTAATTATTTTTTTATAAAATAATTAAATTATTTAATTGTTATTTTGTAATTTTATTTTCTTGTTATATTTATTTTAAAAGAAATTATATGAAAAAATATTTGATTTATTATAAAATATATTATTAAATGAAAATAAAATTAATAATCGCAGGAGAAAGAAAAGTTGGTAAAACTGCAATAATTAAACAACTTAATGAATCTTATTTTGACGAAATTGGAGATATTTTAATATCATGTAATAAATCATTTAAATATTTTCAAACGAATGAAAGAATTCTTCAATTTGAAATTTGGGAAACAACAGGACAAGACTTCTATAAAGATATTAATAATATTTTAATGACAAATACTAAAATTGCAATATTAGTATATGATAAAACAAATAAAAACTCTTTTGAAAAACTAGATTATTGGTATAACAAAATTTTAGAATTTAATAATGATGAAATGATTTTTGTAGTAACAGGGAATAAAAATGATTTACAAGAAAATATAGAAGTAACTGAAGAAAAAGGGAAAGAATATGCAAATAAAATAAATGCAATATTCACAGAAATTTCAGCAAAAGACAATAAATGTATTAAAGAATTTTTTGAAACATTAGCAAATGAACAAAATAAATATATTTTAAGTGGTTTTTCAAAAACAGAATATAGAAATGGTAATCTATATGAAGGTAATTTATTAAATGGAATAAGAAATGGAAAAGGAAGAATGACATTTAAAAATGGAAATATATATTATGGAGAATGGAAATCAAATCATATAAATGGAGATGGTAAAATGATATATAATAATGGAGATGAATATAATGGTTCATGGGTAAATAATATAAGAGAAGGAAAAGGTTCAATGAAATATAAAAATGGTGAAATATATGAAGGATTATGGAAAGATGGAAAAAAAAATGGAGAAGGAAAAATGAAATTTAATAATGGTAATATTTACAGAGGAAATTGGGTAGATGATTTAATAGAAAAATATGGTTTTATGGAATATTCAAATGGTGATCAATATAAAGGAAATTGGGTAAATAATAAAAAAAATGGAGAAGGCGTTTTTACTTTTTTTAATGGAGATGAATTAAAAGGAAATTGGGAAAATGATTTTATTAATGGTATATGTCAAAAAAAATATAAAAATGGAGATGAGTTTAAAGGTAATTTTGATAATGGAATAATAAGAGGAGAAGGTAAAATGAAATATAATAATGGAAGTGAATATAATGGAAATTGGGAAAATGAAAAAAGAAATGGATTTGGTTTTATGAAATATTCAAATAATTCATTTTATAAAGGAAATTGGAAAGATGATAAAAAAGATGGAAAAGGTTTTATGAAATATGAAAATAATAATGAATACAATGGTGATTGGGTTGATGATTTAAGAGAAGGAAATGGAATAATGAAATATAATAATGGAGATGAATATAATGGAGGATTTATTAAAGATTTAAAAAATGGAGATGCATTTTATAAAATTAAAGATGGTGAATTAGATTTATATATAGGAATTTTTGAAAATAATATTTCACAAAAAGGTGAATTAAAATATAAATGTGGTAATGTATATAAAGGTTCAATTAAAATTGAAAAAAAAAATGAAGATAATGAAACAATTACATTTTTAAAACATGGTAAAGGAATGATAATATATATTAATGGTGAATTATATAATGGTGAATATGTAAATGATAAAAGAGAAGGTGAAGGTGAATATAAATCAAGTGATGGAGTTATTTATAAAGGAAAATGGTTAAATGATATAAAACATGGTGAAGGTATTTTAAAAAATAGATATGGGACATATATTAGTAAATGGGAAAATGATATTTGTATTGGAAAAGGAGAAGTTAATTATTTTGATGGTAATTTATATGAAGGAGAATGGGATTCAAATTTTCAAAGAAGTGGTAAAGGAAAAATGAAATTTAAAAATGGAGAAATTTATGATGGTGAATGGGAAAATAATAAAAAGAATGGTTATGGAGAAATGAATTATTTAAATAAAGATAAATATACTGGTTATTGGAAAGATGATATAAAAGAAGGAAAAGGTAAAATGGAATATAATAATGGTGAAATATATGATGGTTATTGGTTACAAGATAAAAAAAATGGAAAAGGAAAAATGAATTTTGAAAATAAAAATATATATAATGGAAATTGGATAAATGATATAATAGAAGGTGAAGGAACAATGACATATAATAATTGGAATATTTATATAGGAAATTGGGTAAATTTTCATCAAAATGGATATGGTAAAATGATATATGAAAATAAAAATATATATGAAGGAAATTGGGTAAATGATATAATAGAAGGAAAAGGAAAAATGATATATGATAATGGAGAAGAATATGAAGGAAATTGGAAAAATAATTTAAAATGTGGAGAAGGAACAATGATTTATCTTAATGGAGATAAATATACTGGTTCATTTGAAAATGATTTAAAAAATGGATATGGTATATATGAATATAAAAATGGTGATATATATGTAGGTCATTTTGAAAATGATAAAAAAGAAAAAAAGGGTACTTTTACTTATAAAGAATTAGGTGGGAAATATGAAGGTGATTTTAAAAATGATAAAAGAGAAGGAAAAGGACAATTAAGTTATACAAATTATTTTTATGATGGAGATTGGGTTAATGATAAAAAAGAAGGAAATGGAATTTTAAAAGATAAATTTGGAGAATATGATGGACAATTTTTAAATGATTTAAAAGATGGAAAATGTAAAGTGAAATATCCAAATGGAGATTATTATGAAGGGGAATATAAAAAAGGAATTAAAAATGGAAAAGGAATATTAAAGTATAATAATGGTGAAATATATGAAGGTGAATTTCAAGAAAATTTAAAGGTTGGTAAAGGAAAATATAAATATGATGATGGAAGAGAATTTAATGGAATTTTTATGAATGATATACCAATTAAAGGGACAATAAAATATAAAAATGGAGATATATATGAAGGAGAATGTGATGAAAAAGGATGTAAAAAAGGAAAAGGATTAATGAAATATAAAGAAGGAATAATTTATGAAGGTGAATGGGATAATAATATAGAAAATGGAAATGGATTTTTATGTTATAATGAAAGTGATTATAAAACTTTTAAAATTAATGAAAAATTAATAAATTATCCTAGTGAAATGAGAAAATTAAAATTTAAAGATGTATATTATTATGGAGGATTTAAGAATAATTTAAAAGATGGTGAAGGTATTCTTTATTTAAAAAAAAATAATGATATTTTTTATGGAAATATTTATAAAGGAAATTTCAAAGATAATAAAAAAGAAGGTAAAGGTTCAATTTATTTAAAAGATGAAAGTATTTTTATTTGTAATTGGAAAAATGATACAATAAATAATGAAGATGAAGGACAATTTCTTTTACAAGGTATTAATGAAATTAAAAAAAATAAATTAACTTGTAGAGAATGGATTGAATTTATTGATAATGTTCAAAATAAATATAAAGGAGGGCAAAGAAAAGTAAAATGTGATAAAAAACCAATTCGTTAATATTTCATTATATAAATAATTAAATTTTCTTATTATAGCTCTGATAACTTTTTATATTAATTGAGATTAATTTTCCATAAAAATATTTAATTTATCATTAATTATTATTTATTTTTTTATAATCTTTTTTTGGAATATAATCAACATTTTCATCTAATTCATTTACTCTAAGTTTTCTTTTTTTTAGTATCAACTGTTTATTTAAAAAAAATGATAGTAAAAAAATAAATATAGTTAATATAATAATTATTATATAAAAAATATATAATTTTTCTTTTTTTAAATAAATTCCAATTGATGATTCATTTGGTTCAAAAATTAATTGATATTTTTTTACAAAAATTTCTCCAAGTATCCAAGTATTTAAGTTTTGATTAGAAAATAAAATTAATGAATAATAATTATTATTTTCATATAAAAATAAATTTTGAGGTTCAAATTCAAATGAATAATTTAAATTTTTATTTTCAAAAATTAATTTTTTGAATTCTTTAATTCTTAAATGTTTATTACAAATATATTGATAAAATATATTATTTCTATTGTCTTTTATGATTTGAATTTTACAAATATTTTTTTCAATCAAATTATTAAAAAAAGTCTCATTAATATATTTAATATAGTCATTAGAACCAATTATTCCTTCAATAGATAAAGAAAATTGTCCAATATTTATATCACTTTTAAAATTTTCTGAATATATATTACTAAATTTCATACTCCATCCATCATTAATAACTTTTCCTTCTACAAATCTTAAATTTTCCTCTTTATAATTTGAATTGTATTCATGAGGATAATTCCCAATAATTAGTTCACCTTCATTATTATTTTTATATTTTATAGTAAAAACATAATTATCAATTAAACTATTAGTTTTCATAACCCAAATTAAATGTGTTTTAATATCTGAAGAATATGGTTTATTTTTTAATCCTAATAATGCATAATTAAAATTATAAGAATTATTAGATGAATTAGTCAATAAAATAAAATATATAGTAAATAATTCATTTGACTCATAATTATTAATAACTGATCCAATATCTTTTGCAGTTGAACATGGAATAGAATTCCCTTCAAAAGAACAATTTTTTGGTATATTTTTATATATATTAGGAATTAAAGTTTTTGAATCTAATTGATTAAATTTTCCTATTATAAAAGAATTATCTGGAATATATATTGAATAAGTATTAAAACTTAAAATTGATGGAATTTTTTGTAAAGGTGTTCCTATAAATATTTCTGTCAATAATTCAATATTTACAGAATTTATTTTTTTTTTTGTAAAAGTAAAACTAATTGTATTTAAACAAAATTTATTAAAAATAACTAAAATTATCAAAAATTTCATTTTTATTTAATATACAAAATGTTAGTTAATTAAAAATTTGAAAAATAAAATTGAAAAAAAATAAATCAACAAATATTTCAAAAATTAAAAAAAAGTAAAATTTTAAAATTCAGATTTTAGAAAAATTGATACTTATATAATTTAATAATATATTGATAAAGAGTAAGATTCTTAATTAAAAAAAAGTTTAATATTAAAAATGAATATTATAAATAAATACTTTTAAGTTTAAAAAATTATTTAAATGTTGAATGCATCAATTATTTATTTATTAAAATAAATTTTTTAAAATAGCCAAAATTAATTTAAGCTAATAATTTATAATATAATCCTTAATTCTCTTGAATAACTTTTTTAAATAAAAAATTCATATTTTATAAAATAATCTTATTCTTTTATATATTAAATAAAAATAATAAGTATTTAAATCTTTTAATATTTTTTTAATTAAATAAAATTAAAGATAATTTTTGAATTTAAGAATATTGAATTAAAAGCTTTAAAGGTATTTATAAATTGAAAAATAATTCTTATATTAATTAATCATTAATTTTTTCAATATCTTTATTTGATTAATATTCCTCATATTAAATTATAAATTAAAGAAAACAAGAAAAAAAATAACAACAAAAAATAAATAAAAAAAAAAAAATTTCATATTTAAAATTAAATTTCATTTAAACCTCAAATAATAAATAATAAAAAAAAAATGTTTCGTCGAAGTGATTTTCGTAAACTAGAACTATTTGGTGGAGGTAAAAAAAATACAAAAGTCTTCAAAGTAGAATACATAAAAACAGGTCAAATATTTGCATTAAAAGAAGTAGAAGCCAAAAACTTAGATAAACTAAACGAATACAAAGAAGAAGCAGTTCAATTATCAAAAGCTCAACATCACCCAAATATTCTTCAATGTTACGGATATTATTTTTATGCAACAACCCATAACACATATAAACTTGGTATAATATCAGAATACATAAACAGAGATTTTAATTTAGAAAGTATATATAGAAAAAGAGAAAAACAAAGATTATATTGGAAAGAAGATAAATTATTAAAAATAATATATCTTTTAATAGATACTTTCGCATATTTAGAACATATTGGAATATGTCATCGTGATATAAAACCAACAAATTTATTTTTATTAGATGATTATTCAATTAAAGTAATTGACTTTGGTGAATCAATTGAAAATTGGGATGATGATGAAGAAGAAGATCAAATGGCAACAATAAGAGGAACGCCACAATATTTAAGTCCAATTTTATGGGAAGCTCATGTTATTTTAAAAGCAAAAGAAGCTGAACATAATATGTTTAAATCAGATGTCTTTTCTACTGGTTTAGTTATTTATCAACTTGCTGCTATGAGAGATGTTTCTGGATTTAATCAAAAAACTTCTCAATGTGATGGAGAAGAACTTATTAGAGAAGGTTTAAAAAGATTAAGTAAATCTTATAGTCAAAAATTAATTGAAATTATTAGAAGAATGTTACTTTTTTCTGAGGAAGAAAGACCCACTTTTGAACAATTAGGAAGATTTATTGCTGGTGATGATTATGTTCCTAGAGTTGATCGTTCTATTATTCAACAAATGGAAGATGCTATTAAAAAAAAAATTAATAATATTGTTGAAGATGATAAAAATAAAGTTAGTAATAGTCAAAGTAAAATTGTTAAAGTTGAGAATAGTGATGAAGAGAAAAAAAAAAAATTTTTGAAATATATTTCTAAAAATAAATTAAAATATAATATGAATAAACAGACTTTTTGGTTTGAATATGGTGGTCATTTAATAGCAAAATATAGTATAAAATCACAAAATGAAATAGATAATAATAATACAACAACAGGAAAAAATGAGAATAATGTTAATAAATGGAAATTAATAAATAAATATATGGAAACTTTTCCAATGCATTTTATAGTATTATATATTGATGAAACTTATGGTTATTTTTTAATAGGAGGAACTGATGGAGAAAATACTTTTCAATTTAAAGATGGTGTAATCACTCCAAAAAGTCAAATGAGTATTCAAAGAAGTTTTATGGCTTGTGTTAATATTAATCATTTAATTTTTGCAATTGGTGGTTATGATTATGCAGAAAAAAATCAAACTGGTAATATTGAAATATATGAAATTGAAAAAAATGTTTGGAAAAAAAATATTATTAAAGATTTAGTTATTCCTCGTTCTCAAGCAAGTGCTTTAGTTATGAATAATCATACTATTTTTGTCTTTGGTGGTTATAGTAAAAGTTTAGGTACTTTAAATTCAATTGAACAAATTAATTTAAGTAATAAAAATTGCGAATTATTAGATTTTAATTTACCACTTCCAATTAGAAGATTTCAATTAATTAAATTAAATGATAATTCTATTTTATTAATTGGTGGTATTTCTAAATTATCTAAAAAAAGTGAAGATAGTTATATTATTGATTTAGAAAAAGGAAAAGTTAATAAAGGAAAAGAATTACCTCAAGGAGGTGTTCTTGAACAAGAAGTTGTATTTGATGAATATGGACAACTTCATTTATTTTTTGAAAATAATTATGGGACTTCTCCACCAGAACATGTAAGTATAAATTTTTTAGATTATATTAAAGAATAAATTTAAAAAAAAAAAATTTTTTTATTTTAATTTATTTTTATATTTATTTAACTCATATAATAATATCTTTAAACATCTATTAAACTTTTTTTATATATTTATAGCTGTTCCAAATAAACATTTTTTTACTAATTCATTTTGCATATAAGCTTTAATTGTATTATTATCTTCATAAAATTCTTCTTTATCTTTAAATGCTTTAATTTGTTCTTCAATAATTTTTTCACTAACATATTGTAAAACATCTAATCTTTTTCTTATATATAAAAGTAAACTAAAAATTTGTCTTTGTGTATTATTAGTTTTAAAAATTTTTAATATTTGTTTTTCATTTTTATCAGTTTTAAATCTACCAAATAATCCTTGTCTTAAACTATGAATTAATTCAATAATTTTTGCTTCTTCAATTCCTCTTTCTGCATTAAGTCTATTAAACATATCTTGATGTCTTGAATAAACTCCAATAAATCTCCTATCAATTTCTGCTTTAACTCTCAATAAATCATTATTATATTCAATATTTGAATAGAATAATCTTTCAGATTGACTATCATCATCTTTTTTTTTTCTTGTTAAAATTAAAGATGCTTCATTTAATTTTTTTAAATCTTCTTTTTCTTTTAATTCAGTTTGCTTTTTTTTTAAAATTTTCATTATTATTTTTAATTGTTTTGATTCTAAACTCATATCAGCTCTTTTAATAATAAAATCTATTTCTTCATGTGTTAAAAATTTTGGAAAATGATGATATTCTAAATTAATTTGTAATTCTAATAAATTTCTTACTACCCAAATTAATCCTTCTGCTCTTGTGTCATATCCATTTTTTAATATATTTAAATAATATATTTTATGTTCTTCAATTAATATTTCATTTACTTGTTTATAAAATGATAATTCTTCTTCTATTAATTTTATTTCTTTTAATTTTTGTTCTTTTTCAATATTTAATTCTCTCATTTTAGAAAAATAATTTTCTTTAAACATTTTTATTTCAAGATCCATTTGATGTTTTCTTGATATTGTTGATGCATTTTTAAAAAAATCATTTTTTTGAGATATTTTTTTGTATAAATTTATTCCTAATTTTATTGCCTTATTTGCTTTAGAAGTCAAATTTTTAACTTTATTTAAAGAAGAGAGTTTATTTGATTTATTTTTTCTTTTATTTTTTTCATAATATTCATCTTGAAATTTATCTAAACCTTTTTTTTGTTCTTTAATTAAATCTTGATATTGTGTAGTTAATCTACCTTCTTCAAGATATATTTCATTTATTCTTTTAGCTAAATCTTTTTTTTCACTTTTTTTATCATATATATCATTATTAACAGTCATTAATTCATTATATAATTGATTTTCATATTTTAAATTATTTTTAATTACTTTTGTATAAAAATCACTATCTAATTCTTGACTATTCATTGCATTAATTGTTTTTGAATCAACTCCAAAATCTTGTTCAATATCTTTTTGTGTTTTTGTTAAAAATAAAGAAAAATTAAATCTTGATTTTGTTTTAGCAATATTATTTTTTAAAATACTTCCTTGTTCTTTATTTTTTTTCTCAAAAAATTCATCTAAAATCTTATTTGATCCTTCATTTGAATCCATAATTTTATTAAAGTTCTTTTTTGATTTTATCATATCATTTAATAATTCTAATTTTTTTAATTCACCTTCTAAATTTTTATTTTTATATCTAATATACAACTTTTTATATAATAATTCAGTATTTTCTTCTTTATTTTCTAAATGTTCTTTATCCCATAATTCTAATTTTTTCATTATTAATGAATTTATATCTTTATGCGTTGATTCTTTTAAAATAACTTTATAATTAGTTTTTTTATTTAAATCAACTAAATCACAATATAATTCTTTAGGAAATATATTTTTAGTTTTATTATTTATTACAGCAGGAAAAAATTCGGCAACTGTTTTAAATGGTGTAAAAATGCTTAAATTAGGTGTACTTTTTTCTAATTGTTGTGACATTAATACACTTTTTCTAGTAGGGAACATATTTATTTTATTGCTAATTTATTTTGGTAATAGTAAATACTATTTTTTTTTATAATTTTTAAATAAATATTATCAAATAATAAATTATAAATTTTTAATTCAAAGTTATTTACTTTTATTATTATATTATAATTCTATATAATATTATTCTTTTTAATTTTTAACTTAATAATCAATTAAAAAAAATTAAAAAATTGAACAATCACATTTACAATCTTCCTTATCCATATTTTTATTAACATTATTTAAATTATCATTTTCATTTTCTTCATTTTCATCATTATATTCTTGATGAATAATAATAACTGTTTCTAATGGTTCATCATTACTACTATCTGCAAATTTAACAGATTTCTTTTGTTCTTTATTTTGATTTGACATATTTGAGTTCCCTTTTAAATTGGATTTTTTTATTTTTTTTGGTGAATTTTCTACATCAGTAGAAATGTAGCAATCTTCACTATTAAATTTTTTTTCAGTTAATAATTTTGCATTATTTGAATTATTCATTTCTTCATTTTTTAAAAATAATTTTTTTGGATAATTTGAACTCAATATTTTATGAGCCATTTGATATTTTTCATTTGAATTAAAATCATTAAATTTCATTTGGTTATTTCCAATTTTTATTTGGAGGTCAGGTAATTTATGAGTTTTATGAAAACTTTGACATTTTTTTATTGTATGTAAATTTTGTTCCTCATTAGACATATAATTTATATTAAAATTATTATTTTTTTATTGGTTTTAAATAACAATTCTTTAAATGCAATAAAATTATTTATAAAAAAAATGTTCATTGAAAATAAAATGCAAGAATAATATTATTTTTAATTTTAATTAAATTAAAAAATTAATAATTGTTATTTTAAATTAATAATATTTAATTTTTTTTATTAAAAGTTGAATGGGTAAATATGGGAAAATATTCAGAAAATTACAACTTGAGGAATGGAAAGATGAATATATTAATTATAAATTACTTAAGCAAAAAATAAAAAGTATTAAAGGAAAAATATTTTTTGAATTAGACAAAATTGAAATAAATTCTTCAAATTTAATACCATTAATTCCAGATGATAATGATGATGATCAAACTTTAAATGCTTTATATAATGATAAATTTGGAGATTATTTAAAAGAGTTTATTGATTTATTAAATAAAGAATTTAGGAAAGCTTATGTTTTTTTTATTAATATGGAAAAAGATTTATTTAAAAAAATTAATACTCATTTACATGCGAAAAAAAGTTATAATAATTATAGTTTAAATGATATATTATCTGAAATTGAATCAATAAGACATTCTGCTTATTTAACTAGAGTTTTAAATAATTTCATTCATGATAACATGATAGCTATAAAAAAAATTTTAAAAAAATTTGATAAAAAATTTTCAATTGTTTATGGTATAATTACAACTAAATATATTCTATCACATTTAGAAGTTCAAAATTCAGATTTAGAATATTTTTTACAATTTAAATTAATAGATGAAGCAAATGTGATTTGTGAAGATAATGCAAAAATATTATATAATTTGTATAAACAAAAAAGTAGATTAGATCATTTAGAAATGAATATTGGAAATAATAATGAAAATTTTGATAATAAATATGACGATATAATGTTCTTTTTAAAAGAAATTGACGATTTAACATATTTTAAACTACAATATAAAGAATGGTTTCAATATATTAGAAAAGGAGATAAAATTATTAAAAATAATTTAGATTTATTAGAAAATGATATTAATAATCCTTTATTATCAGCAAGTAATCAAAAAGATAGTATTATTCAAAAATTTTTATCAACTAGAAATGCATCAAAGGATATAAAAAGAAAACAAATGATATTAAGTCAAAATAATAAACAAAATATTAAACTAATTTTAATTCAAGAATTTTTTTATATGAGTCTTTATTCAGGATCAATAGTCCCAATATATCTTTATTTATATACAATATTGGATGTAAAATATTCAGGATTATTTATTGCAATAACTCCTTTTTTTTCAATATTTTCTTTATTATTTTTTAATAATGTTTCTTATTTAAAATCATCGATGATATTATCATATATTCTCTTTTTAATAGGTTCAATATTCTTTATTTTAGTTGACTCAGAAAAATTACAAAATTATAATATAATATTGTTAATTGTAAGTAGAATTTTAATTGGATTAGGGGCTCCAGGGAAAATGGGAAGGAAATATATAACAATATATGTATCCAAATATTATTTATCAAAAATATCCGTTCAATTTTTAATAGCTAAATATATAGGATTTGGATTTGGCCCAGCATTAATATTATTGTCATATTATTTATTTGAATTTTCATTTAATATTTTAAACTGTGATATTCAATTTAATATTAAAACATTTATTGGGTATATTGGAACTTTTTTTTCTTTGATTTTATTAATTATAAATTGTATATTTATTACTCAACCTGATTCAGATAGATTTTCTATGGTAAAAATAAATAAAAAAAAGAAAAGAAATATTGAAGAAGAAATAGATCATAATATTAGTTATAGTTCAAATAATATTGATAAAGGAACAGATAATAATGTACCATTAATTTCAGATGAAGAAAAAAAAATGATAAATGATTTAGATAATAAATTAAATGAATTTAATTTAAAAAATAATTATACAGATATAAATTTAATTCCAGCCAATTTAAAAGAAATTATTAATAGAGAAATAAATGAATTTGATTATATGAATAAAAATTTAACAATAATATTTATTCTTTTATTTTTTAGTAAATTTTTATATGGGAACTGCTTAAGTTTTATACTAGAATATTTTGGAGATGAAATTAGAGAAAATAGTAGAATGATTACTTTATATTTATTTGTATCTTTATTAATAGAGTCTTTGGCAAATTTTTTTATCATACCATTTAATAATTTAAATCATTTATTTAGAAGTTTTTTAATTAAATGTCTTTTTATTTCTATAATTTTTTTTATTATATTTATAATTCAAATCAATATTATTATTGATTTAGTTGTAATTGGATTAATCATGTTTTTTATAAGATTTATTGAAATAATTTGTTCTTTAATGTTATCAAATATTTTACCACCTTTTTGGACAAGTTGTAAAATTAAAACTGGAAAAATGCCTTTAATTATTATTACATTGGGAGAATCTTTGGGAAATGCTTTTGTTACTATATTAAATCAAAATATTAAATATTTTATTTGCTTTTTTAATCTTGGAATTTATGGAATTATACTTATAATTTTATTTTTTTATCAAGACTTTAGAATCAAAGCTATTACTAGAATTATGAGAAGAGAAGATATGAATAAATTTGGGGTATAATAAAATTATTTACATTAAAAAAATTTAAATATATTTGAAATTATTATCAATAGAGATTATATTTATTTCATTTTAAATTATTTTTTATTTATAATTAATTAAATGAATAAAGAATTATTAATTCATTTTGCTAATAAAAAAGACTTAGAATATACAATTGTAGAATTATCAGAAAATATTTTAATAGCAACATTAGTAAAATAAGTTAATAATAATAAGTAGAAATATATTATTACAAAAAAAGAATTATCATTCCACAAAAATAAAAAGGATATTGTTAAATTATTAAACAATTTTTATCATCAAATTTCATATTGTAATATTGCCTCAAAGACACTTGGACCAATTTTAACTTTATTATTAAAAAATAAAAAAATGAGAATTCATCTTTTAATAAATGTCTTTTATGGAAAATTATATAAATCATTATTAAAACCTGTAATTGAGAATGTTTCTGCTACATTTATTTCAATTCTAATTCCCGATTTTGATTATTATTTGAATGTAAATTGGAAAGAATTAAATAATAGAATATTAAAACCTGAATTAAAAGAGGATAATAATTATAATGATTATATTATAGAAGATATTGATGAAAATAATTCAAATGATAAATTACCAATAAAAATAATTGGAGACATAGAGAAAAAAGGTGATTTTTTTGGTTTATTTAATAGAAGATATTTAGAATTAAATTTAAGAAATAAAACATTAATTAGATATGAATCAATAGATAAATATTATAATAAAAGTCCTTTAGAAACAATTCCATTTCAATCAATTACTCATATTAAAAGATTAAAAATTCAAAATGAATATTTTCCATTTGAAATTTCTATTGAAAATAATGGAAAGAAAAGAACTCATATTTATAGAGTAAAACATAAAAATTCAAGAGATAAATGGATAGAATATTTTTTTTTAATTTCTGAATTTATAAACAATAATATACAAATAAAAGAAATTGATGATAAAAAATTATTATTTATAGATGATCACATTGGCACAATTCAAGAAATAAATGGGAAAAAAGATTATGAAAAAGAAAAAATTTCATTAAATAATTTTATAATATTAGATATTTTAGGAGCAGGAGGATTTGGTGCAGTTTATAAAGTAAAAGAAATATTAACTGATAAATTGTATGCAATGAAAGTAATGAATAAAAATACAATAATACAAAAAAAATATTTTCATTATATAATGTCAGAATATGAAATATTAAAATTTTTATCAGGTTGTCCTTTTATTTTAGATATATATTATTGTTTTCAAAGTGCAAATTATTTATATATGATAATTGATTTATGTTCAAATGGTGATTTAACAAATTTAAAATATGTAAATAATAAAAAATTAATTTGTGCTGAATTAATTTTAGCATTTGAGTATATTCACAAACATAATATTATTTATAGAGATTTAAAACCAGAAAATATTTTATTAGATAATGAAGGACATATTAAACTTTGTGATTTTAATTTAGCAAAAAAAAATATTTCAAAAGATAAAAGAGCATATTCATTTTGTGGTTCTCCAATGTATTTATCTCCTGAAATGTTAAGTAATAAAGGAGTAAATTATAAAGCAGATATTTATCAAATTGGTTTAATTATATATCAATTATATACTGGAATTATTCCTTTTGAGTCAAATAATTTAAAAATTATTTATGATAATATTAAAAATAATAAAATTAATTTTGAAAATGAAAAACTTAATAAAGATTATTATTTAAAAGATTTATTAAAAAAAATCCTTGTTGTTAATGAAGAACAAAGATTAAATATCGAACAAATCAAACAACATTCTTTTTTTTATGGAATTAATTGGAATAAAATTTATTATAAAAAAGCAGGGTATATTAAAACTGAAAAAGAAAATGAAAATAAAATAATTCCAATAATAACTGAAAAAAAAGTTATTAAAGGAAAGAATTTAAGAGAAATTGAAGAAATGTTAGAAAAAGATATTTATTTTACTCCTTTAAATGGGAAAATTTCTTTAAAAGAAATGAAAAAAGATCAAAAAAGACCAATGAAAAATTATGTTAAAAAATTTTATTATATTAAACCTGATAAGTTAAAAAATATTGAGGAATTTCAAGTTTATTATAATGGGGAAAAAATTAATATGATCGATCAAAAATAATTATAAAAGAAAAAATAATTATAATTGTCAAAAAAAAAGGTTTATATATAATAGATAATATGTTATTTAAAAATTAAAAAAAAATCTTTAATGTAATTAATTTTATATATAATAATATTCTTGGAATTAATTTTATAATTTAATAAGTATACAAAATTTAATAAACTATTTAAATTATTAATGACTTTTTTATTACTATTATCTCACAAAATATGGTTTTTAATGAATTATATATATTATTTATATATTTCAAAGATTAATTAATTATCATTTACTAATTTTTTAAATTAATAGATGAGTTAATGAATAATTATCAATATTTTCTTTTCATTTAAATTGGTGTTGCATAATCCTTATGATATCTATTAAATTCTTTTTTTAATTTAATATCAACTTTCCTTTGCTTTATATCAAATAATTTTAATTCTTTTTGATATTTTTCTAAAGTTTGTAAATCTTCTTCACTTTCTTGTTGAGCAATAATATATCTTTTATTAATTAATTTAATAACATCTAAAATATGAATTTTTCCATTTCTACTTTGAATACCTAATTTTTCAGAAATAATTTTAACTTGTTCTTCATCTAAAACATATCTTCCATCAGGAGAGAAAAAAATTTTCCCTTTTAACTTAAGTTTATTAATATCAATATCAAAAAATTTATCACCATTTAATCCCATAGGATATTTTAATTCAGTCATAAATACAATGAATCTATTAATAGTAATAGAATATTTAACTTTAGGATCATATTTACTCCATAAATTATAAAATTCTTTAATTTCTCTTGTAGTAATTTCTTTACCATTAGAATCAACATTTTCTTCCATAAAAGTTCCAACAATAACAGCAATAAACATATTAACAATAATAGTAGAATTTAATATCATAAAAAAAGTAAAATAAGGATATGAACTCCAAGTACCACAACCTAAAGGACCATATTTCATTAATTCTTCATATGTTTGTTCTTCTTTTATACAATTTTCTTGATTTAATGCTAATTCATGCATTATTTCATTCCATTGATCTCCTGTTAATACTCTTATTAATGTATTTAATGATGAAAATGCATCTTTGAAATTTACATTATCATTTATTACATCTCCATATTTTATTGTACCAAATAAATTCATTCCTAATATTATAAATACTACTAGGAACATTAATAATATTGAAAATATGTTTAATAATTGAGGAGTTATGAATAATATTATTTTTAAATAGTTTTTTATTGCAAAGTTTAAATTTATTAAACGAAATACTCTTAATACTCTTATTCCTTTTATTAATCCTGGAATTGCATCATAATTTCTAAAATGTGCTTTACCATTATTTACTGATTGTAATATTGAAAAAATTATCGATAAATTTGAACATATTACAATAAATAAATCAAATATATTCATAGAATCAATAAAAAATAATGATTTATATGCAATTAATTTCATAATCATTTCAAAGATAAAAATAATAGAAGAAAAATAAAAAAAATAAGACTGAAAATCATTAAAATAATTATCTTGTCCAATATGAGAAAAACACATAATCATAATATTCAAAAAAATCAAAAAATTAACAAACTTATTAAAAATTTTATTAGTAACAATAATATAACTAATTTTCCTAATTTTTTTAATTTTATTAGAATGAATATTTAAAGTAGGAACAGGTTTAAATTTCATAAACATTTTAACTGCCTTAACCCATTCTTTTTGATTTTCAGTTAAAAAAGCATCACCTTCCATTTTTTCTCTTAAAGCAACGAAAGTATCAATAACACAAGTAACACTAAAATTCATCATAAAAATACTTCCAATAATCATAAAAGAAATAAAATAAAAAGCAGATAAATTATTAGTAACAATATCAATTTGATTCATTATATCAAACCAACCTGAAGTTGTAGCTAATTCATACATTGTTAATATACTTGATGATATTGTATCAAAATTTTCATCTTGAGAAATCCATTCAAAATTATATTTTTCACATAATTTTTTTGTTTTATAATTTTCATTTGAACATTTACCTAATAATCCATTAAAATAATTTAATCCTACTATTGCATATATGAAAAATATTATTATTGTAATTAATAAAACATATAATATTGAAGGAAATGATAAAATTAAAACTATAAAAACTTGACGTAATCTATTAAAATCAGATATCATTCTTAAAGGACGAAAACATATTGAATAATATAATCCTTTAAAATAAACATTAAATTTGGTGATTTTCTTATTTGATTTTTTTAAATGGATAAAAATATAACAATTAATTATTAAAATTATGAAATCTACACTATTAATCAAACTTTGTAGATATGGTTCTGTTATTTTGTTATCTATATTTGTTTTTTGATTTAAGGATGATCCATTTTTTATTATTGAATAACTTAATTTTTTTTTCATTGCTAATTTATTGTTTATTTGATTTTTACTAGTTGTTTCATTGTTTTTTGATTGAGATGAATTATTTATTTGTTGACTTGATAATAATGAACTACTTTTTTTACTTGATGACTGACTATTTATACTTTTCGCATTTAATGAATGGCTATTTGCATTTTTTTCATTTGATGAATGACTATTTATAATATTTTGACTTTCTGAATAATAACTATTTTTACTTACTTTTGATTTTGAAGATTTAATTGATTGTTTATCTTCATTATTATTCTCATTTTCATTAATTTCTTTTTTATTAATTTCAGTATTAAGATTAAAATTTGAAATTTTTGATAATTTATTTAATAATTGATTTGATTTTTCTATTAAAAAAAATTGACTTGAACTATTTGAATAACTATTTGAATTACTTATTCCAAGTAATCTTTCATAAAAAGTTGAATTATTGTTTTGTTTAATATTGTCTTTAAATATAAAACCATTGGCAATTATTTTTATTAAAGTTTCTATCCAAAAAAATAATAAAAATATACCTTCAGAATAATAAAAAAAAGATTTTGTTTTTGAATTTGGGTCTAAATATGAAGTATTAAACATAAAAAAGAAAGAAGAAATTATTGTTAATAACACAAAAAAGAATTTAAAAGAATTTTTATTAGAAATGTTAATACAAAATTTTCTTATTTTTGAATTTCTATGAAAAATAAATAAACTAGATTGTGATATATAATCATAAAATTTTGAGTTTTTAAATTTATCAATATCAATTACTGAAAATTTTTTTATTTTCATAGAACAAAAAATATTATTATTTATAAATATAATTCTTCTCTTTTTAGTTTTAATTATTTTTTTTTTTTCAAAATTATTATTTTGAATTACTGATTGGGAATTTTGTTCTTTACTTTTTATTATAGATTCTTTAAAATCAAAATGATCAATTTGAGCAGAAAATCTATTTCTGATTTGATTTTCTGGTATTTGTAATTTATTATTATTTTTATTATAATTATTTTTATTGTTATTGTTAGCATAAAATTGATTAAACAAATTATAAACTTTATTAATAATACTTGTTCTTCTTTTAAAATCTTTAGTTTCATCTTTATTTATAATTAATGTACTATTTTTTATATCTAAAGTTTTTGAAGGGCAAACAATACTATTTTTATTTTCATTATTTACCATTTTTAATAATAATGATTTATCTACATCTTGATTTAAGAAAATTTCATCTAAATGTTTATTCTCATTATCTGGTCCTTCTATTTGAATTTTATATTCTTGAATTTCATTTTGAAATTTTTTTTTATTTAAAAAATTAGTTGTAATTAAATTTTTCGTACTACTTCTTCTTCTTGGGATAATTCTTTTATTATGTTCTTCATAATTTTTATCTCCTTTTTTATTTAATAATCTATTTCTTCCTTCACTTTGAATACTTTTTCTTTTTCTGTTTATTTTTTGAATTTGTTCATTAAATATTTGAATTGCTTTTTCTTTTTTAATTTTTTTTATTATTATACCAAAACCAAAATTATCTTTACCAATAATTTTATCAGTATTAATATCATGTGTAAATTTATTTACTTCATTTTTTTCTCCAAATGTTTCATTTTCTATTAAATAATCAAATAAATCTGATTTATTTAATTCATCATTATTTTTATTATTTGTATTCATTTTATTATTAAATTCCAAATTTTCTCTGACTTTAATTTTTTTAAATGTAAATGAAAAAGAATTAGTTCTCTTTAATCCAATTGATTTTTCTGCTATTCTTATAATTTCTGCTAATTCTTGAAATCTTATTTTTTTTCTAGAATTATCATAATGATAAACTAAAAATGCAATAACTAAGTTCATTAATAAATTATTAAGAAAAATATTTGTAAAAAGAAAATATGTATAAACAGTAAAATTATTAACTTTATTTAAATTTAAATAAATTATCATGTCAATATACCAATCATCACCAATTAATAAACTAAATACAGATTCTAAAGCATTTATAAAGCAATCAAAATTTCTTTTTGGAATTTTTATTAATTTTATATCATCAAAAACTCCTTTAAATAAAGTTATACCAATTAAAGCAAAAACATATACTAATAAGAATATAAGTATAAAAAATAAAAAAATATTTTGTATTGTTTTCCCTACTAGAAAAATCATTATATTGAAATTTCTTAATTCTTTAAAACCTTTTATAATATTGAAAGTTCTTAAAAGAAAAATTACAGATAATACACTTTTTTTTGTTAATATAAATTCAATAGTAACTGATATTGATATTATTAAATCAAATAAATTTAAAGTTTGAGTAAAATATTTTTTAAAACCATTTCCAATTATTTTTAATAAACAATCAATATCAAATAAAATAACTATTATATAGTCAATTATTAAATTAAACTTATTTGAATATATTTGTTTCACTTTTAATAATAAAATAATTTTAATAAATGTTATTATATATGTAAGATGACCCCAAATAGGTTGTTGTACAATATAATAACAATAAAAAGTTATTTTAAATTTTGAATGATGAATATATTTTGGAATTATTTTTTTAAAAAATTGAAAAGAAGAAAAATAATTCCATAATATTTTAAATTTACTTGAAGATATAAATTTTTTTTTATACAAAATTTTATTTGCTTCTTCTTCAAAATCTAATAATTTAAATTTATATTTTTCATTATTTTTTAGTGAATTTTTTTCTATATTATCCATTAAAATAGCAATAGTAAAATTTAACACTAAATAATTTAAGATAATAACTAATGAAATAAAAAAAATAGAACTACCACTATAAGAATAACCATTTTGAACTAAATACATAATTTTACTCCATCCATTAAGTGTCATACAATTATATATTGTTAAAAAAGCTTTAAAAAAATTATCAAAAGTACTATAACCATGATTTAATTCATCAATTTTTAATTCTAAATTAATATCATTTTTAAATAAATAAGTTCCATTTTGATAAAAATCAAATATTGAATAACAATTATCACATTTATTTAATCCACCACATAAAGTATTAGAATTAAGTATTATTTCAAAAGTTCCATTAATTGGAAATGGATTTACTCTACATCTTCTATAAAAAATTCCACTCCAAATATTTACTGCTAAAACTGCATAAACTAAAAAGATAAAAAGTAATAAAATAAAAACATTAATCATTTCTTTTAATGATGTTAAAAGTGCATCAAAAATTATTTTTAATTTATATATTTCTTTTATTAAAGAAAAAGGTCTTAATCCTCTATACCAACATATATATTTATTTCTTCCCATTTTTGGAAATAAACAAATTATTCCTATTAATAATTGGGAAAACTCAAATATATTCCATTTATTCTTTAAATAACCTTTATTATGTATAAATAATCCAAAACTTATTTGTTTTATTGAAAAATCAATAAAATAAAAAATTAAAAATATACTTTCGATAATATCATAAAATGATTTTGATTCATTTAAATCAGAATATAAACTCAATAAAATTGTATTTATAAGTAAAATTATTATTCTTATTTTTTTATATATTTGAATTTTTTGAAATTTTTCACATATTAAAGATAATTTTTTAAAAAACTCAAAAAATTTATTTGAAAAAATATACAATAAATAATCATAAACTGGAATTTTATCTAAATCATTTTCCTCTGACATTTAATTATAATTCATTAATTTTTCATTTTTCAGGTGATTTTTAATTCAAAAAAAAAATAAAAATTAAATCAAAATAAAATGAAATAATAAAATTCTTAAAAAATTAATAAAAAAAAATAAAATCAAAACTAACTAATAAATAATAAAATTTTTTTTTAACTAGAATATAAAACAATATAAACTTCAATTTCCTTTAAATAAAATTGTTGAAAACCTCCAGTTAAAAGACCAATTTTTTTTCCATAACCACCATAAGTAATAGGAAAATTAGAAATAGATTGGAATTTTTTAGACTGATCTAAAATAGCCAAATCATATCCATTTCCAAAGGCACATAATAAATTACTTCTACAATAAATAGCATTTGATGAGTCTCCAGAATTAATAGAATATTTTGTTTGATTATCAATAGAAAATAAAAATGCATTTGCATCATTTTTATATTGTCCATCACCAGACCAATTTTTTGTAGTATATCCTCCACTTCTTGCACCATTATCACATTCAAATAATATTAAAGTTGGTGAATTATTATCACATAATTTATGAAAAATTTCTGCTGAAAAATTATATTTTGTTCCCTTGTAAATTTGAGAAAATTCTAAATTTTTTACTTTTGGATTTATCCAATTATGAATTAATGTTGTTTCATTTGCATTTTTTACTATTGTACTTTGTTCTAATGTTATTCTTTCTGTTATATTTATTTTTATATCATTTATTTTACTAAATGGATTTTCATATTCATTCCCTGTTTCATATGGATTTTGTGCTATATTATTTATTGGGTGTTGATTATATTGTTTAAATGGATTTTTTTCATTTCCGAATGTTGGATTTTTATTTGAGGAATTATTTATATTTGTTTTTGAATTATTTTGGTTTGATTGAATAAATGGATTTGAAATTCTTTCTTTTTCATTATTAATATTTTTAAATGGGTTATTAAAATTTTGTATATTTATGTTTTGATTATTTGCAACAAATAAATTTGGTCTTTTACTTCCTCCTGGCATTGTCATTCTCATTCCCTCCATAAAATCAGATTGTTCGTTGTTAGAATTAATATTAGTAAATTTATTATTATTATTGTTATTATTATTAATATTATTATTATTATTATTAATATTATTATTATTCTTATTATTATTATTTTGGATTTTATTGTTATTTTTTATATTATTATTGTTCTTATCTTGAGATTTTTTTTGATTTTTTAAATATGTAATTATTTGATTGTTTGTTGATTCTAGATTTAATATTTTTGAATTAAGTTCATCTTGTTTTTTTTCAAATTTTTCTAATTTATCTTTTTGAACATTTATTATATTATTTAATCTTTCTATTTCATATAATAATTCTTGTTTTGATTTATTTTCAAGACTTTCATTATTTTCTACTAATAATTTAAGATAAAATGAAGTTTGATTGCTTTTATCAAATATTAACTTAACTAGAATTTTATCAAACATTTCATTAAATGAGAAATTATTATTATAAATTAATAATGAAATATCATTAATTATTTCTTTATTACTTAGATTATTATTTCTTTTTAAAGGATTAACAATTGAATTTATTTCATCTTGTTTAAAAATATGTTGATAAATCCAGGTTTTATCACATTTCATTTTAACAAATAAAATTTTTATCCCAGTTTTTTCTTCTTCAATATTAATATGATATATAATTTCAGGAGTTAAATAATATAAAAAAGATGATTTCCCAATAGGTTTTATTCCTCTTTTACTTTCACTCATATAATATTTTAATATAAATCTTAAATAAATATCAATTAAAAAAAATAAAATTATTAATAGTTTTATTTAAAATCTAAAATATTAAATTTATATCTGTTTTTGAACTACAAGAACCACCATTTTGAACTTTACCTTTATATAATTTAAAATCTAATCCTATTGGAATTCTAATTTCAGATAAATATTGTTTTTTAATTTTAGAATTTCTTTTAACTTTAATACAAGAAAAAGCAAAATTATCAATTCCCAAAATTTCTTTAATTTTATTATATAAATCTTTATAAGAATAACTTTTTTCTCCAATAAAAGAATCATCAACATTTAAAGCATTAATAATTAATTTTCCTAAATTATTATCTTCAAAAATTTCCATAGTTTTTTCAAAATATTTTTTATAATCATTAACATCTAAATCTAATCTTTGATTATAACAATAACCATGTTTATTATATTCATGATTCCAAAAAATTTTATTTCCTTTTCCAGAAAGTGAAACCCAAAATTTATTCATTTTTGAAAAAATTTCAGTATCATCTTCAATAATATCAATATCAGCTCCTGTATTACAAACTGGAATTCTTTTACCTGAAAGAAGACTTGGCCATAAACCATGAATACTTATATAATGTTTTGGTATTTTTTTTAATAATTCTTCACAACTTGGACCATAATTTAAACACATTGAACTTCCCCATTGAACTGAAAATAAATAATAATCATATATTTTATATGCTGGGTCTGAAATTATTATTTGGAGATTTTTATTTTGTTTTTCTTCTGAGGAATTATATAAATATTTATTATAAATAGAAAAGAGAGATAATGTTATTGATAAAATTATTAATGTATAGATTTTTGTTTCCATTGTTTATTTTTTTTTTTGAAATATTGTTATATTATTTATAATATATATTTATTATTTTATTTATTTTATATTATATTTTTGTTAATAAAGAATAATTTATTTTTTCTGAGTTTCTTGATTTATCATTTTTTCTTCTTTTAGTAAATATTATTAATATAATTATTAATAAAAGAATCATTCCAATAATAATGAAATATAAATAATATTTACCATCAATATTATTATTCTTATTATCATTATTTTCTTCATTTTTTATTGATTTATCATCTTCCGTTTTTTTTTCTTTATCTTTATCTTTATCTTTATCTTTTTCTTTTTCTTTCTCTTTGTCATCAATTATATCATCATCTAAATCTTGATAATCATCAAAATTATCATGATAATATTGAATGTCAGACATAACACCAATAACACCTTGTAAATAATCTCCAGAATTAAAAATTGATAATCTATGTTTAATAATTTTAGCACAAATTTTATCTGTTATTTCTTTACTAATTACCAAACCTCTTTCAATTTTCATAATTTTATCTTCAATACTAATTAAAACTATAATAGAGTTTTCAATTGCTATATTTTTTTTAACTTCTATTACTCCTTTAAATAATTCTTTCATTGTTAAATTTAAATTTTTCTCACTTGTTATATTTGCTTCCAATTTATTTATAAGATAAATATAAAGACATATTTGATCACTGGCTAAATGAGTGAAATATTCATTAAATAATTTATAATCTTCAGTTCTTATATAAAAATTTGGGTCTATAAATGCAAAATATTCTCTTCGAAAATATTTTGCTTCTCTGATTAAGGAATTTAAATCAAATGCATTTTGGGAATAAACAACCATTAGATTTGAGAATAAAAGGATCAAAAAAAAATTGTTCATTCTTTTTTTTTGGAGAATTTATATATATAATTTCAATTAAATATTAAATTAATTAATGACTTTTTAATATAAGATAAATTTAGATATTAATATTTTTGTTTTTATTATATATGATAAAAAAATTAAAAATTATTATAAGCTTATCTTTCATAAAGATGTTATTAAAAAATAATTTATAGTCTATCAATTTTAAAATAAGTATTTTTATTATAATATAACAAATATAAATAAAATGAATTTTGAAATATAAATATTAAAGAAAAGTAATTTTAAAGAAATAAATTGATATCTGAATAAATTTAAGTAAAGTAATTATCTAATATTATAATAAGAATTTCATATATTTTTAATAAAAAATAATTTAGAATTAATTGGATGAAAATATCAATAGCAATAATTAAAATAGAATATAAATAAAAGAATTTGAAATTTTTAATTTTGTTGAAGAATATAAAAATTATTTTTTCTATTGAATTTGAAAATAAAATAGTTAAATATATCTATCAAAAATATATAAAAAAATAAAGATAAAGATAAAGATAAAGAAAAAAAAACGGAAGATGATAAATCAATAAAAAATGAAG